>BDUI01011149.1:18263-45213 GCA_002335545.1 Apodemus speciosus
ACCTCTTCTTCCCAATCGTGTCCTCACTACCCTGGGAAGCAGCCCTTTGAAGTGAATGGTTAGTTAATGGCTTTCTTGTCAAGAATCCGTTTTTGTTTTGGCATTTTCCTCCACTGAGGATGAAGGTTCACCTGAGTCTCACAAAGGTAAAGAGCTCATTTTCGAGTGACAAGATCCAGGACACACATAAGGAAAAGCAGCCCATCAGCCAGTGCTACCATGTGATCCCAGGAGTTCTGCCCCTTAAAGCTGGTCTCAAAACCCGTTTATAYTTCTAGGGTCTCTTCTTGAACCAAAATCAGAGCAAATGACCCATCTTAGTTTTAGCTTGCTAGTCTTCCTTCTAACACAATGGATGGTTCCAGGCTAATCACATGAGGCTAGTCCTGTCCTCATGGCCAGGGTTGGTTTGCCACTTGCCTACTATTTTTGTTGCAGATATAACATTGAAAAAAGAAATCAACTGCTAAGCCAGGCGGTGATTACTCAGACCTATAACCTCAGAACTCCAGAAGCTGAGGCAGGAGAATTGCCCTGAGCTTGAAGCCAGTCCAGGCTGCAAAGACCTTGCCTCAAATAAAACAAACAAATAAACAAGCAAGGCAATAGTAAGTATCAATGACTACAGTGAGCACATTTCAGTACTGAACTTGGAGGATTTTGCTTTTGACTTGGGTGGACTTCACTTTTCTCTGCATCTGAAAAAAATAGAGGGACAGACAGTTTTAAAAGTGCTTCGTCTTAATGTGGTGGATTTCTGGAAGCTGATGTACCATCCCTTTTTATATATTTGGTCAAAATGGAATATTAATATTTCACGCTAGTAATAGTGGGGATTGAACCRGGAGCCTCATGGATGCCAGGCAAGTACCCTGCCACTGAGCCATAGCCTCAGTCCAATGGAAGCGTCTGGAAACCGCTGGCCTAAATAGAACAAACACAGCTCTCCAGACACCTGAGGACAAGCTTAGGCGGTCTGCCGTTGACTGTCCCCAGTCATTCTCATGCCACCAGTCCTGTCCAGTGTTATCATTCGCGCTGTGATTCTCTGGTGTTACAGAAGTGGCTGTCACATGGGTTCCTCCAAAACATGACACCAGCAAGTGTTTCAGATTTTTCCCATCCAGTTTTAATATGTTCAGTTGCTAAAATGAACATCCTCGAGTTTGAAAATTATGTAAGAATTTAGAGATCAATAACACGTGTGTACCTTAAAAAGGTACTAATTTTGACTCTTTGGAAGCTCCTTTGAGTGGGCTGGGCATTGAACCCAGGGCCTCAGGTATGCTAGGCAAGTGCTCTGCCACTGAGCCACGCCCCCAGGCCCCCCCTCCTGCTTTTAAGGTCCCAGTTTTAAAGTCTGGACCTTATTGAGAATGAAGCAATCTGCAAACATGACATTGAAGATTCAAGTCTGTATAAAGGGTCTCTTTACTCCTGATGTTGAGACAAGCTGGAGTCAAAACATATTTAGGATGGAAATCAAGCTGGGCAGGGGGAGAGAAACAGAATCAATAGTTTGGATTATTGTGATATTTTCCCACACTTTGCACACACACACACACACACACACACACACACAGTTACATTCTTCTGTCCAGCAATGGTGATGACACACGCCTTTGATCCCTACATTTAGGAAGCAGAGGAAGGCAGATCTCTGTGAGTTTGAGGCCAGCCTGGTCTACAGATCATGTTCCAGCACAGTCAGGGCTACACAGAGAAACCCTGTCTTGAACCCCCCTACACACACACACACACACGTTATATTGTAGACACAGGCTTTATCTGTAAGTGGTCCTCCTTCCTCCTCTACAATAACTATTTTCTTATTGCAAAAGCTACATTTTATTTTATTTCAGCTAATAATGTTTATTCTCAGAATTGTATTTTAAACACACAAAAGTGAATTGCCCCAGGGGCATGTTGAAAGCATAGAGCTGGGYATAGTTTGGGAGGGGGATATAAATTTATGAGGAAAAACCAGGGAGGAAATGTAGCAATATTAACAAAAAGAAAGGAGTGATCAGGGGGCTGGAGAGATATATTACTCTGCTCGTCTATTTTTCCCGTTCTCTGTATTATAAGGATTTTGTGACTTTATTTAGTCATGAAAAAAAGTAAAAGTAAAAATGTAAAAGGAATAGCACAGGATGGACCTCATTTTTCCTTTACAATTACATGTCCTTGGGGGTTTTAACATCCAGAAGTGACTGATGTGCATTGTTTGAACATGGACAAGAACACATGGGAGGAAATCTGAAGGCCATAGGGATTCCGGAATCCTCACCTGGCCACGACTAACATTTGTCATCTTGTGTGAACTTGAGTCTCCCAGTGCCTGACAGCATTGCTCTCCACGGCTGTCACCAGATCCAGCTAGGTTTTACAAGTCTCACCACAGTGCTCATTATAGGATATAAACTCTCCATGGTTCTCCGACTGCTTCCTTCAGACAAAAATCAAACAAAATTAAACAACCAGGTCAAAGGGAACAGATTTTCAATGACCTTCTTATCCTTTTGAACCATCTGACCAAAAGTCAGCTCAAATTGACACATTGATGAACAATGAAAGTTCCCTTTAATTCCACAAAAACAGAGGGCTAGGGGCKTTTTAAAACATTGCAGAAGGCAGATGCTGTTTCTGGCTGCTCTTTCTCAGTCTTCCTTCTGTCTCTCGTGGGACTCTACCCCATTTAGAGGCCAGACACCTGTTGCTCAGTTTAGTGACATACAAAAGGCTCATTAGCTTGCCATTTTTCTCCTGTTAGGATGAATTTATTCATTCGTTTCCCTTTTTCTAAACAATTTTATTTTATGTTTTGAGATATGGTCTCAGTCTTTAGTTCAGACCAGTCTGGAATGCACTCTGTAGCCCAAGTTGGCCTCAAATTCATGGTGGTTCTCTTCTCTGTAGACCAGGCTGGCCTTGAACTCAGAAATCCTTCTGCCTCTGCCTCCCAAGTGCTGGGATTAAASGTGTGCACCACCACTACCCAGCGAAAAGTGCCTCTTCTACTGAAGAATGCTCCAASTAGGGCTTTTTTGTTGTTGTTGTTGTTTTTTGTTTTGTTTTGTTTGGTTTGGTTTTGGTTTTGGTTTTGAAGGCAGGGTTTCTCTGTGTAGTTCTGGCTGTTCTAGAATCAATTTGTAGACCAGGCTGGCCTTGAACTCTCAGAGATCCACCTGCCTCTGCTTCCCAAGTGCTGGGATTAAAGGAAGGCCTTTGCCACCACACCTGGCCTCCTTTTCTTTGTTTTTGGTTAACTGGTTACTTGGTGTGAACTATTCTGATGAGCAGTGTGCGCAGYGGGGGAACTCACAGGACTTTATTTTCCTGACAAACCAATTCTTTCCCATCACGAGTGCTTACTGGTCTGTCCTCCCCCGAGTTTGTGATTCTGTTTATCATGTGAATTTTACTCCTAGGAGACTTCACCCTCGTCCTTTCTAGTCTGTTCCCCAGGCTTATCTCTTCTCTAGTCAACATGCTACCATGCTCAACACGAGACTTAAACTTCTCTTCTGACACAGTAGTTCTCATTTTCTAAAAGCATCTTGTTATAGTTAAGGATTCATTTGTATAGATGAAATTCAGAACTGGAGGTAGATCCCATGGAGTTGTGGAGTTGTGTGTGTGTGTGTGTGTTCACTTATTCATCCCTCCAATAAATTATAATGATGTATATCCGACTCTTTCATATAGAAGCTGATTAACTTGTTAGTAATTGTTGTCTAAAGAACTTACTGTACTTTGGAATACTCTTTAAAACTATACTTTGGAAGGTATCTCTGATGGAAATGATGAGAAAACTAACTTCAGTTTCTGCTTTGTGGGATTGGAGCACTTGGACAAAGTAGCTCCTCCTGCCGGCGAGCCCTTSGGTACCATCTGATACTTGACTGTGTATGAAATACTTCAGTTTTGCTTTAAATACTGGCAGCAAGAGCTAACGTTCGGGGTTGGGGATTTAGCTCAGTGGTAGAGCGCTTGCCTAGCAAGCGCGAGGCCCTGGGTTCGGTCCTCAGCTCTGTTAAAAAAAAAAAAAAAAAAAAAAGACAAAATAACAAAAAGACCAAAAAAAAACAAGGTAACTGGCACACACAACCTTTTTCATTTTCAAAGACCCCCCCAAGGACATTTTCATGGCTGGGGGCAATATTTATTATCTGCACTTTAGGATATCGCAGTATCAAATCGTTTCCAGTCCGTAGGGAGGCTCCCGGGCAGTAGTCAGATGCGGTGATTGACAGCCCGGTGACAGCAGAGGCTGCCGGATGCTCCTCCCTCCTCCTTGAAGCCTGCCCCCAGAGCCCTTCCTCCATTTCCTGGGAACGCCCCTGTCCCAGATCTTTGGTAACTTTTCTCATTTCTTTAAGACCCACGTTTGTGAATTCGGTCCCATCTGTTTGAAAATAAAAGCAGGGTTCGTCTGGGCCCCGCGAGCGACCCAGAGGACGTGCCCCAAGCGACCGGACCCGCCCCACCCACCGCGGAGCGAGAGGTACCAAGGAGGAGGAGCAAGGCTTCGGGCTAGCCCCGCCCACGCAGCATCGACCCATGCGCAGTGGGGTGGGCGTTTGTTTTTTTTTTTTTTCCTGTTCTTTTCTCTTTTTTTGGCTTCTTTAGCTTGCCGTCCTTACCCGCCCTGCTCCGCGCGGCATACACGGAAGTGGCTTCTTCAATCTGACAATCCCGGCGTTTGTGGTAGTGTCTCGCCAGGTGGCGATTACTACACAGAATGACAGGCGTGCGAGGGCCCGGGGAGAGCCGAGACACCGCCATGGCCATGGAGCAGGACATATTCGACGCCGTCGTGATGGCGGATGAGAGGTGGGCAGAGAGACCCGGCTCCGCCCCGCCCCGGCAGCTGCTGGGCAGTCCTCAGGGATACCCGCCTTCGCCATCTGCGAGCTGCCACTTTTTCTTGTCCTTTAATTGCCGCACATACGGCTGTATTCATGGATCTGCTGATGGATATGTCGGGCAGGCCCCTTTGGATCCTGAAAAGTCCCCAGGGAACGCCTGGGCGGGGCGGTGTCCCAGGTCGTCTTGGCCTCTCCATGCCGGCTGCTCATTGTGGGTTGGGTACCTCCCCGGGTGACTGCTCAAGCTCGGTTTAGGGAGTCGGGTCCTGGCAGATGCCACCCCACCCCCCAATGGGGAGCTGATCACTGCCTCACATGGGGCTTCCAGAGCATTCCTTCAACAGTGCCGGCAGCGAGTTACTGCCAGATTGAGGGTTGAACTCTTAGAGACAATAATACCCATCTACACAGAGCATCCCAGTGGTGGCATACTCTCTTGATCTTGGGGACATTTTCTGTTCCTCTACAGAGGTGTGAGGAATCCTGGATCCTTGGAGTGTTTTAGAAACAGACAGCCTGAGTTACGATGGYATGTAGGCTCAGCTGCACCTACCCTCTCTCCTACATTTTCAAAAGTAGATTTCCTAGTATATTCCAAGTTTGCTTGAGTTTGTATCTTTACATTTACCTTGTGGGGTCTGGTGCCCTGCTGGGTTTGGGTTCACGCAACCTACCCACAGTTACAGATGATAACCGAGGTTTCTAGGGCTGGGGCTGGAGCTCAGTTAGTAGAGTGCTTGCCATAGAGTGAAGCCCGTACGCATCATGGTTTCTCTTGGAGATAGTGCCACACACCTGAAATCTCAGCATTCAAGAGCTGGAGGCAGGGCTGCATGATTCAGAGGCCAGCCTTTGCTACATAGTGAGATCCTGTCTCAAGAATAGGAGCAATGGGCACAGTCATGGGCCGGGGAGTGGAAGAGCTAGACCTCGCACCTGTATTTTGACTTGAGTTTTAAGCTTTTCCTACCACCCAGCCTTCTGGGTCTAGTGGGATCAGGATGATACAAGGCAGGAAGAAGTATCTGGCCTGATGAGATGTGTTTCTTTTTCACAGATTCCATGGGGAGGGCTATCAGGAAGGCTATGAAGAAGGCAGTAGCTTGGGACTCACTGAAGGAAAGCAGTATGGTGTGTTACATGGAGCCAAAATTGGATCTGAGGTAAGTGAGAGGGCCGCCTAGAAGCGACTTCATAGACGAATGTGGTGGCCCATACCTGTGATCCTGGCATTCAGGGGATTGTAGGCCGGCTCCAGCTAGATAGTGAAAGCCTATCTCAGCAACCCGGCTGGGGAAGCGGCTCCACAGCACGCRTAAGGCCGAGGCTTTGAAACAGTGCCTTGAAGAACAAAAGCACAGAGGCACTGAACCTTTTCCTCAGCGGCTGCTTCCTTTGCTGTTGATGCCGGAGCACCTCACCTTCCCCACTACAAGGCCTTTGGTGTGGACCCATCGCCCAGACAGAAAGTTCTTAGCACAGAATCACCAGAGTTTGTTATGGGGGTAGCACAGCGCCGTCTCGTGTCTTCAGCCAGTTCAGGCCTCACCCAGATGTGTACCATGTTCGCAGTGACATCCCACAGGCCCCACAGCTTCTCTCCCCTTGACTTTGTCCTCACTTAGCTCCCTCTTCTAGATCACTGACCCTGACTGGCAGAGGAGGTCATGATAGTATCTGATACCCGATGCCACAAAGCAGGTCCCTACATACTTCTGGGTCTCTGAAACAGCAATCTTTGGCCATGTCACACAGTACCTAGAGTCAGCAGGTAAGAAGCCATATGTCAGAAGGGCTCCAGTCTTATCCAAAGGCCTGGCTGGGCCAGGGATCTATCTAATTGATATCCTCTGCTCAGGTGTCCTCATGACACTCCAGAACAAGTAGCCAATGAGAGCAAGACAGAAGCAGCATTGCTTTTTCTAGCCGATCTCAGAAACTAGACTCAGAAGCTGAATAATCTGCTTTTCTGTTGTTTATACACAAACCCTGGACGAGGACCAGGAGCCAACTACAGCATGTGTGTCGAGGATGGGCCTCCCTGATGTTAGCTTGGTGCCTGGCCACCCCACTGAGGCTTTCAGTGTATAATTTTCATTGCCCCAAACTCACAGCTTCCAGAATGGCTGAAGACGCAGTGTAGAAGCCCTCTGCTGAGCCCTGTGCTTTGAGATCTTGGTAATTGGTGTGGTGTAGCCCAGTGCTTACCGCCTTCACTCTGGGCTGCTTTTCAATTTACAGATTGGATGCTACCGGGGTTTTGCTCTTGCATGGAAGTGTCTCCTACACAGTGGCGCTGGTGAGAAAGACAGGTGAGGCTGGGGTCCATGTGTCCCTCCCTCCCATCCCCTTTCCCTCTCAGTCTCTCATCAGCACACTATCCGTGCATTAGCCAGGAGAGTGCTGAGTGGCCTGATGTTAGAACTTAGTCGTCTTGCATCATTAGTTCCAAATCTCATCTGTGGCACACAGAAAGTAATAATGGCCACCTGGACTGTTGTTACTCAAAGAATAAGAAATAAAATGTGCCAGGCACCCCATAGATAATCGATGAAAACTGGATGATGTCACACCTCGCAGAATGTCACAATGACCCTACCTTGCTGTCCGTTTCTCACCTGGGATTCTGATACACAGACTGCAATGGTGCCAGTGAAATGAAGCCTCAGAAATGCTGGCTCCGCCAGGGGTGGTTGGTGCTGCCTGTCTTTAATCATAACAGAGAGAGGCAGATCTCTGTGAGTTCAAGGATAGCCTGGTCTACATAACCAGTTCCAGAACAGCAAGAAAAAAAAAGAAAAAGAAAAAGAAAAGAAAAGAAAAGAAAAAGAAAAAACAAAGAAATGCTGGCTCTGTCTGTGGTATATCGACCTGAATGAAGTCTTTTTTTTTTTTTTTTTTTTTTTGAGATGGGCTCACACTGTGGCTCAGACTAGCCTCTAACTCACAGGCATCTTCTGCCTCAGTCTCCTGTGGTCTGGGCTTACAGGCATATACTACCACAGGCAGTCAGAATTCAACCTGAAACATTCCTTTTTGGCAGACACAGCCCCTAGGGAGTGTTACTGCTCTTTGAGCTGTGTTGGCTTTGGTGCCTTGCCTTACTGTGCTCTGCCTGTCCTGGCCCTGTGAGCTGTCCCATGTTCCCGCTTCCTGAGGCTGGGAGGGGCCCTGAAGTGAAAGGTGTATTGTTCTGTATGCACAAGCTTAGGGTTAGGCTGGCATGGTGTAGTTCTCCTCCTGCTGGCCTGGCCTGGCCCAGGAGGGCCTGGAGGAGGGAGCTAGCACAGAAGGCTGGGAGGATAGCAGCTCCCTGCCTGTGGGACTCCCCCTTTTCTTTGACACTCTTACAGTGTCTAGGACCCATGCCATATTCAAAAGTAAAAGCAAGGTGTTTGTGGTCAGTTGTGGGCTCTGGGTTTCCTCCCTGCATGTCCATCACACTAATCCTGGCTGTCCTGGAACTCATTATGTAGACCAGACTGGCCTCAGATTAAAAGAGATCCTCTTAAGYGCTGGGATTAGAGGTGTGCACCATCATGCCTGGCTCTCTACTGGTTTCTTCAGTGTGAGCAGCTAACAGGCAAGGGGACTTAACTTGGGTACCTTAGGAGTGACTGGGCAGTCTGGTCTCCAGGAGTCATGTTGGCTGTTCATGTCACCACTGGGTGGCAGTCACAGCTGGGCCTGGCTGCTATCCTTTCTGTAGCRCTCTCCCTTGCTCCAGCCTGCAGTTCCCTAGGTGGAGGAAGAGCTTACCCGGTGAGGTGCTCTGCAGCAGGTGGGGGCTAGCACTGACTAAGCAGGGAGGTGCTTGGCCTGCCCACTGCTCTGAGGGTGCAGTGGAGTGGGACCTGGAGTCTCCTGGGTGACAGCCCTGCCCCCATGCACCTCAGCAGGAAGATGAAGGTGGTGGAGGCTCTGATCTCGCTGCTGCAGGACTTTCCCTATGATGATCCCACTTCTGAGACGCTCCATGAAGACCTAGACAGAATCAGAGGGAAGTTCAGACAGGTTCGTGTCTTTAACCTCTGTCTACGGGGTATGCCTGAGGGGGGTTTGGAGGCCAAGTTGGCGCAAGCCCTAGGGTCATGTGATGGTTGTATTGGGCAGGGTATGCCCAGGTGTAGACCCAGAGGAGCTTGTTTCCCTGCCCCTTGTAGAAGGACGGAAAGGGGCTGGGGACGACATCGCCTTTGGACTTGTTCGGGGACAGGGAAGCTGATCAGAAGTGTAGGAAGTGTAAGACACAGTCTCTTGGGTACTTTCAGCTGTGCTCACTGCTCAACGTGCAGCCGGACTTCAAGGTGACTGCAGGAGGCTCTGCACTTGCGTTTTGAGGACCCACAGAAGAGCAGATGTCTACACATTAAGTGTCACAGTCATTAAAGGCAAGCCTGAGAGGCATCCATTGTTCTGTGGGAGGACCAGTTTGGCCTCGTCCCTGAGGCTCTGCCTGGGTGGCTTGCAGAGGTCTGACCACCCTGCCATCTGCAAGGGCAGCACACTCAAGAGACTGCTTGCCACTGGCCCGAGTGTGTGGTCCTGGGTAGGGTTACCCTGAGGGTGGGACTCATAGAGACAGGCTGCTGTGAAATCGGTTCGTGGGAAGCGATGACGGGGTCTTTGCTGTCTGCTGAGCCTCTGCTGGCCACACTTGGGCCCCCTTGGTTCCACTCCACCCCTCTGGCAGCCCCAGGGGTGGATACCATGCTGGCTTAGAGGCCATGAGGTAGACCCATCTAGTCTAAGGGCCTGGTGGTAGAGCTGGCTCCCACCCCAGGTCCATGCCCTGCAGTACCACATGGTGCCTCTGCCTCCAGCATGTGTTGTCATTGCCCACACCACCGGAGGACCCAGATTCCTGCCGTGTACACAGGACTCGGGCTCCATTGGGCTTGGTTTGCCTCTGGATACCCAGTTGAGAAGACAAGGCCAGCCTGATCCTGAGGAAGCTGGAGTATGGCCTTATGCTGCCGCTAAACAGGTCTGGGATGAGCTCTACACATTAAAAAGTGGCAATGGAGCCAGGCCGTGGTGGTGCATGCTTTAATCCCAGTGCTTGAGAGGCAGCAGGCCAATCTCTGAGTTTGAGGTCAGCCCAGACTACAGAGTTAATTAAAAAATAAACAAGAAGTGGCATTGGGGGAACTACTGGGAACCAAAGCAGGACTAGATGGTGGGCGCCACTGGCATGCGTAGGGCTTGCCTGGGTGACACTGTACCTCCTTTAGCAGCAGCTTGTGTCTGTCACGGTATTTACAGGCAGGTATAAGGTGGGCTGGCAGGAGTGGGCTCAGGGCTCTCAGGCATTTCTGTAGAAAGAAGATCTTTGTGTTGTATGGATGCATCACCTGTCAGTCATGGCCTGTGGCTTAGGCAGGAAATAGAGGCAGAACATCTGGGAGAGAGAAAGAATTCTGGGATACAGAGGTGGGAGATCCACCAGGGAAGATGTGAGGAGACGGACACGTGGTACCTGAGCACGGTAGGCAGCCATGCAGCAGAATGCAGGTTAAAATAAATGGTTATCTTTAGTTATGATCGAGTCAGAGCAGATGGCCAAGGTATTTGTAAATATGTGTTGAGTCTGAGTCTTCTTTTTGGCAGCATGAGGCTGGAAGGAAGAACTGGGCCTAACACATGTCACAGGTGTGGGCACACATGACAGCATCTGTTGATATGCCCTCCTTTGGGTGGCCCCATTGTACCCCAGCTATCCCTACTTCAGTTCCATGTTGTGACAGGGTCGCCACGGATGCATGCCACTTGGAGTTTTGGGTTCTCTTTGATTTTAATTTTCTTTTACAGTCACTACAAGCTGGCCACAAAGGGTGATCCTTCTGCTTCAGTCTCCCAAGTGCTGGGATCTTAGGCCTGTGGCCCTAGGACACCGTTTTTAACATTATTTTACAGCATGAGTAGGGGGACCTTTGTGCAGCTGGAGCTGTTCCCTCCTTCCATCAGCCTAGCCGAGCCAGTGGGGGGGCTGGGGCTGGGGCTGGGGCTGGGGCCGGGGCCGGGGCCGGGGCCGGGCCGGGGCCGGGGCCGGGGGCACCACGCATCCGGCCTCTGAGCCTGGCAGCTGCCTCTCAGGTCTGCAGCACTGCTCTCCTAGCTGCTCCCAGGTACTCTTTCTCCAGTGTGCTGCTCGGGGTACTGAGGTCGGAGGGCTGGGACTGCTGTTATCATCATAATTTCCTTTCCTATTATATTCAGAAAAAAGAATAAATGGTGTATTTTAAAGCAGTAGCCTGTCTGGGATCATTTGTAGGACAGATGCTGCAGTCCTTTAGTGCCAAGATGCTGAGTGTGAAGATGTAGGTTCAGAGACGTGGGCCTGCTGGTACTGTCACGGCCACACAGGGATCAGTCAGTTGCTAGTTCCTCTCTTGTCTCTGCCCCTCTCCTTTCCCTTCGACTCTACCTCTATCCCCCTCAGCTGTGCACACCAGGTGTCAGCTCTCCCACCCATCAGCAGAACCACAGCCCCCTGCCTGATAACCTTCCTTGCCCCTGTACAGGCCTTGACCTCTGCTCTCTTGACCCTTTCTTGAGGTCCCCATCTAGTTCCCAGAATGCTTTGGTTACCCCAAAAGGGCTTCTAGATCACAGTTGAGACAGACTGTAGGACCATTCTGCCATGTGGGCGTGCCCCTCCTCCCACCACTGAGTTGGTTGCGCCTGCTGTGAAAGGGGAGGACATAGGTCATGAGAAGAATGCTGTCCCACACCGGTATTACTTGCACTGCCGTAGACAACTGCGGGAGCTGTGGCGAAGCTGCAGCTGAGGGCAGCAGAGTCAGGCACCAGTGGGACCTGAGTCTGATAATCACTGAGCTTCTGGCCAGTCCGCTGCCTTCTCAGACCATGTCCTGTGAGCTCTAAGTGTCCCCACTGCCGGTCTGTTTCCTCTCACTCATCCCACCCTGTTCTGGCTGGCTGAGTGACCTTCCTATGACTTTAGCTTTGACGTCATCCCTTATGAGCATCACTCTGTCACATGCTGGAGGCTGGAGGTCTGAGGCAGAGGCTCTTTCTGGGCTGGCTCTCCCTGAGTGTTTCCGCTCAGCTTCTGCCTGCTTGATAGGCAGCTTGGCATGATTTAGAACCATCTGGTAGACACACCTCTGGGCCTGCCTGTGAGGGCCTTCCCAGGAAGGCTTAACTGAGGAGGGAAGACCTACCTTGACCGCGCTGTGTCCTGTGAAGTGGGGTCCTGGACTGAAGACAAAGGAGAAAGAGAGCTGAGCCAGTGTTCACCTCTACTTCCGGGCCGTGATGTCCTGTGACCATCTGCCTCAGGCTCCTGTTGCCGTGCCTCCCACCATAATGATCGCCACTTTATAAACTGGACAGAATAAACCCTCTTTGTCCCTTAAGTTGACTATTTTTTATTGTTTTTTGTTTTGGGGTTTTTGTTTGTTTTTGTTTTCTGTTTGTTTTTGTTTTTGTTTTTTTTGTCACAGAAAAGTAACTAAACACACAGGAAGGGCCTCAGGCCTGCAGAGACACAGTGTAATCCCAAACAGGCAAGCTGTCTGCGACTGTGAGACTAATTGTAGCCTGAACCTAAATACAGATTGAAGTTCTGTATAAAGCTAGTGTTAATGAGGATTTTTTAAAATATAAAGATTATTGCCAGGTGGTGGAACACACCTTTAATCCCAGCACTCAGGAGGCAGGGGCAGGCAGATCTCTTGAGTTCAAGGCCTGCCTGGTCTACAGAGAGATCCAGGATAGTCGAGCCTGTTAAATAGAGAAAATTGTATTTTATGTGTATGAGTTTTTTGCTTCCACCCCATGGGGCTGCAGAGGTCAGAAGGGAGCTTTAGATCCCTTAGAACCAGAGTTCCCTGTATCGTCAGGCCCGAAGCTGGGTCATCTGCAAGAGCATCAGCCCGCACTCCCAACCGCCTGTCCGTCTCGCAGCCCTGCTGGTCTGACGTCTGGTTTGTAGGATGGTAGTGTTGAGACAAGGGAGACCAAGCACCCAGAAACTCGGGCTTAGTTCCTCCTTATTTCATATTTACCCCAAACCTTTTCTTCCTCTGCCTCGTAGTAAGATGAAGAAACTGGAAGAAGGGGCCACAGGTTTGTTTGCCAAGCCCTGACTTTCCCCATGCCACTAAGCCTACACATCCAAGACTGCAGTCRGCAACATGGGCTGGCAGAGCGACTGTAGGAGGTCACAGCAAGGGCCAATTCCCAGCAGGCCAAAGCACGATGGCGTGAGAGTGGTTCATGCCAGCTGCTCCAGCCTGCTTTCTCCCTCATTTGAACTGATGACATGTCTTGAATCTAGCAGATCCAGGGAACAGAAAGAGCAGTGTTGAAAGGTTGTCAGGTGCTCCAGACCTCGTGTGGCCTCTTTGATAATGGCTGCCACCTTCTGGGAGCCCAGAGGTAAGGGGACACTCAGTTGCCTGAGGAGGTGGCAGGGAGACTTCCTGGAAGGGAAGCTCCCATGTTGGCTTTGGGGTTCCACCTGGAGATGACCAAAGTGTACTGACTAGAAGGACTGCCCCACTGACTCAGTGGCTCCCAGCTTTATGAGCAGACCCGGGAACTGCTGGGTATCTCAGGAAACTGAAGTCCCGGGGCTCAAAGAGCAAATGAGGTGTGGGACCCCAGAGCAGCCTGTGGCTCTGTGTTGCAGTTCACTCCACCTCCATCTTACCATGCTGTAGAGATGTAGGGTAGGTCGCTGTGGCAACTAGTCACAGAGATAACCACGTGTATGGCCATTGTAAGGGGGGCGGTGACACCTCTTAGGAGATGGCAGGGCGGCCCTGGGATTCCAGCAATGGAGATCTTAGGGGATTCTAGAGTATCCAGGAAGCAGAAGGTTGACTAGGAGCGGGACCCTTCTTGTACTCCCATGAGATCATCATCCATAGCTGTTTGAGGGGTTCCCCACACTCTTATAACTCACCACCTAGAAACTTACTGGTTCACCAAAATTAGACTTTGGCAGAATTATACTTTGGTCTGTCACTGGGGCCCCATCTATGATGAATAGGGCTTTGCTCACATCTCCTAGAAGTTAGGGTGACCTCAGGTTAGTATTCCAAGAAGGGAAGGCAGTCCTTGCCTTTCTGTGGTCAGCTTCCTAGAGGTGCTGGCCACTCCTGGGTTGCAGCTCTGGGATGCCCTGAAAGAGCGACCTGGCTCACTAAGCAGTCTCTCCAGATCTTCCCTGCGGGTTTTGCATAAGGCAGGGGAAATCTAGTGCCCTCATCTGAAACTGTGGATCCCAATTCTGTGTGGGGCTCACAAAAACCCTATTTGGGGGGGGGTCACAAAAACCCAATGTAGTAGTCACACACACACACACACACACACACACACACACACACACCAAAAAAATAAACAAAAATAAAAACATAAACCAGGACCAGGAAAAGATTTCTGAACAAGCAGTGAGTAAAAAAACTAATTAGAAAAAATCAGATATGCTGGGCCTGGTGGCACACATACCTTGAATCCCAGCACTCAGGAGGCAGAGGCAGATGCATCCCCTGGAATTTGAGGCCAGCCTGGTCTACTCAGCCAGGCCACCCAAAGCTACATAGTGAGATCCTGTCAAAAAAGTACATCGAATGCATAGTCAAATCTAGGGGTGCTCCTAAAGACGCTCACCCTTGTTGTATCCCAAGACTTCACTGCAGTCTCAGTTCTGCACTCTGTACTGCATGAGGTTGTTCCATCTGCGCCAACGCACAGCACCCGAAACCCCCTCAACCCAGACCGGTGTACAGTGTCCATCTTGTACACAGCTCTCTGCTCTCACAGAGGCATGACGTTTCCTTATAGCAAGCCACAGCTCTAATGTGTTGTGATCTCAGGCCTCAACGTGTATCAAATTAGTATAACTATGTTTTGTACTATATTAGAATGTCTGATTTTTAGAATTGATTATTTTCATAAAAAGCTGCTCAGTGAAACTTGTCTTAGGGTTAGGACAGAGTTTTCTAACAATCTGAACTGGCCCTGTGCACTTTTGCTCTTTGTACTATGTATGTATATGAAGGGCTACTGTCATTGTTGGCCATTGTAAAATCAAAATGTTCACCCAGCTCTAAAAAACTAGAATATTCAGCCAAGATTTCTTCATTGTAAAAATTTTAATTTTATGTGTATGCATGTTTTACCTGTATATACGTCTGTGGACCGCGCATGTGCCTGTAAAGGTTTGAATAGGTGTCAGATCCCCTGGACTGCTTGTGAGCTGACAGGTGGGTGCTGGGAACCAAACCTGGCTTTTAAGGAAGGGCAGACAATGCTCTTAACTACAGAGCCAGCCTTCGTCCCCCGAAGGGATTCCCTCGATTGGGTTAATTGAGATGGGAATATCTGTTCTAGCTGTGTGCGGCATCGTCCCCTGGCCTGGGTCCTGGACTGTAGAAAAAGGGGAGAGCGAGCTGAGCACTGCTGTGTCTCTCTGCTGCCCATGGCTGCAGTACGAGCTGCCACCTCAAGCTCGTGTTGTCATGCTTCCCCATGATGGACCTTCACCTGTGGACCAGACACTCCTTTCCCCACTGACGTTACATTTGTCTAGTATTTATCCCAGCGAGCGGGAAAGGCACTAAGGCAGGTGTCCAAAAGGCCCGGGTGTTAGAAACTTGGCCTTGCCACTCAGGACAGAACGAGCACAGTAAGGATGCCTTGGGCCGTGAGCTGGCCACACGCAGAAGGCCTCACGAGTGGGACCTTGGTCTTAATGTGGCTCCCAGCTGATATAGGCTGCCTCGGTTGTCTCTTGGGGACAAGTCAAAGGCTAAACGGATGCTACACTCCAGGCCCAGTGAAGCCCTTCAGTAGAGTATTCTGTATTCTCTCTCTACCCTTCTTGTGTGCCCTGATGAACAGTGCCCCCCAGATGTGGTCCTCAAGGCTTGCAGCCCTGAGCTGCCTGCCCACCATCCCCCACCCCAGGCTATTGTCTGCTGGCCCTGTGGTGTGGGGCTGGGCTGTAGGGCCCTGCAGGCCAGGGGACTGGGAACGGATTAGAGGTCCTGCGCTTGCTTTGCCATCTTGCACAACTGTTTGATCAAAGACATTCCTGGGATGACATCCCTGAGCAAGAGAGGCCAGCTCAGCTCAGAGCTCGGGGTACTGCATCCCACCAGCACTGTGCTGTGTCCATGTGGGGCCCTTGTATACAGCAGGCCCACCTCATGTTAACCAGCCTGTGCACACCACCCCAGACATACACAGAATGCTATATCAGCTCAAGTCTAGGTTTGCCTGGCAAGCACACCTGGCAGTGCCAGCTCCCAGCACTGGCCTTATGTGGCCTGCCATAGCCTTGCCACCAAACACAGAGGCTACGTCCAGTCCTCTAGCCAATAGGCATTGACTTTCTCCTGGGATGTTGTGGCAAGGGCTCTGGGGCGTTCCAGGGAGGACACACAGTCCTACTCTTCTGCCTTGTGCCCCACCCCTGGGAGTCCTCGGCTCCCACTGCTGGCATTTTGCGCACCCCAGCAGCCCAGATCCTCTGTGGGGTTGGTGAAGTTGGCCTGYAGCCTAGGACAAAGTGCAGCAGTTGAGCTGCCCCGTGGACGGCAGGCTAACTTCTTCACACTTAGTCCTAGGTCGTGAAGTCAGGAGGGGAGAGGCCACGCAGAGTCACCTGTACAATGCCATGCCAAAGCTCACATTCACTGAGAGTCCTGTAGGACAAGCAGAAGGGAAGGCTGGAGCAGGTCCAGACAGTGGGGCAACCCAGAATGGGGAGCCAGAGGCAATCCTCCTGGTTCAGGGAGCTGAGGCTCAGAGAGGCCAGGCAGGTTTAAGACCTTGGCTCAGCTGAGAGAGGTGGGATGGCTCAGCAGGATGGCTCAGGGGGCTGCCTGCAAAAGAAAGCCTGGCCAGGACACAGGGCAGGGGACCATGCAGCTAGCTGGTAGGGGCAGAGAGAGAACCAGCCATTGAGCTTCTGAGAGGAGACAGCTGGGTGTACTGGCTCCCCAAATCATTATCTCTGAGGGCCCTCAAAAAGCTATTGTACCATCACCCTAAGAACAGGAGTGTCTATACACCCCAGCAGGGGATCTACCCTCCAGTGTTATCAGTTAAACTTGAGGGTCAGAGCCTGGAGCGCCCAGTGGTATCTGGGGTTTCACTGCTGAAACCAAAGAAAGAGGCTCGGATATCAGCCATAGCTGGGCATCACAGACCACTGGATGAAGAGACAAGTCAATTGTACCAGAAAGAGACGGCACCGTGGTGTGGGCCCTGTGCAGTTGATGGTGATACTTGCCCATTCCACTTGGGTGTCCTTCCATGCGCACCCTTGATGGGCAGTGGGAGACAGCAGCAGCCTGCATCTGAGTGGATGCTCAGCCCCTTGCTATTTGTGTCTATTCCTAGGACCCCTCTGCTGCACTCGCTGCGTGTCTGCTTCACCCCAGCGCAGTTCTTGTGTCCTTCCCATCAGCCGACCTGAACACGTGCTTCTAAGAACCAAGGGGAAAGCACTCTTCCACCTCAGTGCCCTTTGGCCTTTTCCTGGAATGCTGAAGGCCCCGTGCCCATTCTCCTGGACTCCATGTGGCTGTGGGCAGAAGGGGTCTACCAGTTCCTGGGTCCCCACCTCTATAACAGGCTCTGATGTTGATATGGAGCTGGGCTGACAGAATACCTATCTGGACCCTGCCATCAGACGACTTTGGCCAGGATGAAGACTGCGCYGGCCGTCATAAGCCTCCTCTGCCTCTGGTGTTCCTTACACTCTCATGGAGTAGGTTGCCAGGCAGGGTCACTGTGGACCTCCCTCCCTGTCCCTTTCTGCTTTCATCATTGGGTGGCACCATTCATGCCAGGCGTCATCTACACCCTCCACCTTCCAGAAGGGCAAGGGCTCGCCTGACACCAAAACAGCCGCCTGGAGACCCAAAAGCCACCTTATAGAAGCTGCTGCTGAAAGCAGACCTGGGTCAAACCACCTGTCCCCACGGGGTGTGGAAACAATCCTGGTCATGAGCAACTGCCACCCAGAGGACATCGCAGGAGTCTAGCCAGGCCACTCAGGTCTCCAGGAACTGTGTGAAAGGCCACTTTGGGTCTTGGCCCTAACACTAAGCATCGCTCTCTGGGCACTTGGCAGCACCTAAGAAACGGTGATTCACCCAGAGCAAACACCCATTTGCGCCAGACGAGGGGCAGTGAACGCGGGTTCTGTTGATCCTCCATCTGCAAATAAGCGGGAGGGTGAGCTGGCAGCGACGGGCCCGGAGCCGCTTCTGATCAGTGGCCGCCGCTGGCCTCCCTGACGCCAGAGGCTCCCACTCTGCTCTTGGCTGCCACCTGCAAACACCCTTCCCTTTGGGAGTCCCAAGTTGGTGCCAGGGATGCCACTAAATACCCCAGGTGCAGAGGACAGGTTGGATCCCACCTGGCTATGGCATCAGGATGGCATACCCCAACTCCTGTCCCCAGGGCCCAGAAAATACAGACAACAGTAAGATTTTACCAATTTTATTTCTAGATTTTTTTGTCTTTTTTTTTCCTGGACCATGTTGGTCACATGTCTGTGCTGGGAAGCGCCATGGTGTGTCAACCAGAAATACACAAAGCCAACCTGGCCACCAGCCAGAGCCCCTCAAAGCCTCTCATGTCACAGGGCAGACTCCGTGGATCCACCACCAGCCTCTGGCCTTTTGGCCAAAACCTCACCCCATCACCATGGACACAGCGGCCCTCAAGGGTCCTGCCTGGTTGGGACGTCTCAGTTAAGCTGGCGGTGACCGTTTTGGTTTGGAAGCTTGCTCGGGAACTTGGGGCCTACAGCACTGCAGCTGGCTTCGCAAAGGCAGAGTCTTTACATTAGCACAATGCTGTAATTAACACAAAACAAGACAGAACACTAGAACCTAACAGATTAAACGATGCACCGGAGACTCAGAACAAATCCCTCCGGGCCCAGCAGCATGGTGGCACGCAGGATAGGCCGCTATAAGTAACAATATTGATAACTAACAGAATACAGTTGCCCTGACTGCTGTGACACTATGTCCCAGATCAAATGAAGGGCCCAGCATGACAGGATGATCCCCATCAGGGTCACAGGGTCCCTGAAGGCAGACCGCCCACCCGCCCGCCAGGCCCAGGCATGGCTAGGTGATACATGAGGTATTGTGAACAGGAACCTGTTTTTTTTTTTTTTTTCTTTTTTTGGAATACAGCGGTAATCACATTAAGCCAAAATTGATCACAATAAAAAAAAATACAAAAAAAGGGCATCTGTAAATACACTCTTCTATGAGGAAATTAAAACTTGAACATGGCAGCCTATGACATTGTAAAAAAAAAAAAAAAAAAAAAAAAAACCTAAACTAAACTGACCCTCCAATAGCAGCGAAAACGACGTGAAAGATACAAAGCGACGCGGATCTGGTTAATGCCTGGGGTCCTGGGAGTCATCGGTAGCAGCGCTGTGACAGGAGCCACGGCCGGTCCCGTGTGGTCCCTACCCTCACCTCCTCCCTACATCCCCTCTCCAGCCTCCTGCTCTCCACCTCCTGCCAACTCGTCCTAAATAGAAAGGCACAGAGCCAGAGGTGCGCGAATTACCTACTGTTGCTAACTTGGGGGTGGCGGCAAGAACGTGCCAGAATCAGACTCTTCTGGAGTCCCTACTTTTCCTCGGTTTGGCTGGCTCTCCAACAGGGCCAACTGAGTTGAGAAAGTCAAGCAGACCAAATCCCCGTCTTTGTGGTTTTTTTGAGGACCCCCCCCCCCATTAAAAGACCAATCTTTCAGACATGGCCCTAAACCTTCGCCAGCAGGGCAGAGGTGTGCGTCTGAACCAAGGGAGCTCACATTGCTTTGAGTCACACTGGTCACGGGCAGCCTTTCCAATAAATACTCTTCCGTAGCCTTAAGTATAAATTAGACATTTTAGTGTTTAAAAGCCTCCTGTGTGAAAGACTTAAGAGTCGTCCCAAATCTCCTTGTCCAGGTCATGCCGTCACGGTTCCTACTCCCAAACACAAGCTGGCACCAAGGGACCCCTTCAACTCTACAGGACAGATCCCGGTGGTGCGAGAACAGAGCTCTCTCTTCTCGACCCAACAAAACTTCCCAAGCACCTCATGCTACCAGCCCTGCACACCTGTTGTGCAGCCATCTGAACTCGTGTGTGGACATCCCCCAGCCGTCCCACTAGAACCCCTCCCCCCAACACACACCCACACCCCAGCAACACTGCCTCCAGCTAGCTGACCAAAAGTGCTTTGAAATGGAATGGTTTTGGAACACAGAGAAAGAAAACACAACAAAACAAACCACACACTAAAGAAAAGCTGTGGGTTTAACCTGATGTGAGCGAGCTGCAGGGCCGTCGGGCAAAAACCAGCATCTCTCTAAACAGAACTACAAAATAGGAAGGTTACAAAAATAGAATATATTATGTCACTATTTCATCCCTACCGCTGTGTGGCTGGCGCTCTGTGAACCTGCAGGCTGTTGGGGGGGAGGCGGGGGAGGGCACATTAAGATGAGCCCTCTTAATGTGCCACACGCCATGAGACCACTAGAGGTCGCACTGACCATCAGGAAGGTTAAGAGGCCTGCCGGCCCCTGGGATAAAGCACAGGTATCAGGTAGGGCTGTAGGCACTGTGCAAGCCGGGAAGTGAGGCTGAGGCCTGGCCAAAGCTGTGCCTTTTCAGCAAAGCGGAGTACATTTCTCTACCTAAAAACTCTTCTACTTTAACGATGGTTTGCTGTATTTTTTCCTTCCTTTTTAAAGCAACGTTTCTTAAGCACATTTTTTAAAAAACACATAAAAGAATCAAAAATCCTTCTCAAGACTTCCTGTGTGTTAATCCTATTCTTAGAACAGACAAGCACATTAATAGAAAACTAGTTGATTACTGGGGTACAGAATTCTATTTTTGTAGCACCCCCTGCCTCCCTACACTCAGGGTGATGCAAATTCTATCTCTCTCTCTCTCTCTCTTTAAGACAGCTTCAGGTATTTTTTTTTCTCTTTTGCTTAAATCAGATAGAAAGGAGAAAGATTAAGGAAAAACAACCAACAAAGAGAACGAAACTTCCCCTTCTGGTAACAACATGTCCCCCAGGGGGACATCGGCAGGAGGACCCGGGCTGGCTCCTTCCTCTTCTCGGGTGCCACTGCTTGGTGGCCCCCGCCTGCCCGGTGGCCCTCAGATGTCCACATCTCGCACGTCGGTGGGTGTGCAGGCCAGACCAGCCTCTTGCTCTGCTTCCCCCTCCTCTTCAGTGGCCTTGGGGTCGCTGTTCTGCTGGGCCTGGCGCAGGCTTGACTCCAGAAGGGCTTCAATCTGTTCCTGGCAGGCGCGGAGGCAGTCCTGGAGAGGCGGGCGGAGATGGAGGGGGTCCTTGTTTAGCCAGAGGCCGGTGGCCAGGGCCTTGACCTGCGAGGCAGGCTTTGCTAAGGGCAAGGCTTGAGGAAACTCCCCAAGCCACCCCCAAATCCAGTGAGGGGAGAGCCGCCAGAGACCAGAGAGAGAGTGCCCCTCCTGGTTCCCAGCCTGGAAACCCCTGCCTCAGTGCCACTGGACAGCTGGCTAGCATGCATGGGACACTCACTCGCTTGTCCACTCTAGGTCCACCCAGCAGAAATTCCTCCCCAGCCTTCCCACAACCTTAAATGACACACCCTCCCTAATTCAAGACAGGAGGGTCCTGGGACCGCCACCCTTTGGGTGCAATCTCTTTAGGCGCTTCCAGGAAGGGAACCCAGCCTCCCTTGAGCATCTGTGACAGGCTCTGCTCAGCTGAGGAAGGTACCCCTACCTCTCTAGGTTCCCCTGTCTCGGGGCTGTACCTTGTGCCCCCCAGTCCCTCACAAGGAGCATCTATCTCTCACTCACAGCATTTTGCTCTGGGTGGCCTCAGGGAAGCCAGGCCCAGCATCACTGAGGCCTGGAACACATTTCCCCAGGAATGAGACTCATGGACTGAAGTCTGAAGCTAGGGCACTGCCTACATTCCTGAAGCCAGGAGGACACTGGGGAACACCTGGGAAGCCCTCACATTCAGAACTTGTGTATTGTTCCCCCTTTGTTTGATGAATACCATGGCTAGAAGGTGGCGGGGCAATGGTCCCTTTTCACAGATGGAGAAAGTGAGGCCCAGGTGGCCTGGTATGGACCCACAGACACCTTTCCCTCTCTGAAGCCTGAGGGCTCCCACCTGCCCACACACCCTATTCTCAGTTCTCAGGAGCCCTAGACACTTAGGGGAAGGGGGCTTCATGCTCTACAATTGAGAGGTGTAGGAATGGGGGACGGGGTGCCCCTGTGGCTGATGCCAGGCAGGGCAGAACAGTTGTCACACCTGGAAGCCTTCCACATGCCAGTGGCTCTGACCCACATTGAACCCCCAACTGAAGTTCAAGCCAGAACTGGACTTTTGCCTGTCCTGTCTGTGCCAGCTTGCAGGGCCCTAGAGGAAACCTTCATGCCAGAGCTCCAAATATGATCAGCCACACTCCTCAGCAAAAAGGTAGTTATTCACACGTGGCACAGTCTGCCTGATGCAAACCCCCTCACACACACACAAAGTTCTAGAACGTGTGGGTCCATACCGGAGTCCTCTGTGGATTCAACCCCCAAAGTCTGCACTGTGGGAGATACGGTCCTGTGGCAGCGGAGCCAGGCCGTAGCTTCATATGCCACTACCCCCACGCACATCACAGGGGCACTGTCACCACACCACAGCCCTCTGTGCCTTTGGGACCCATGACTTCCGGAAGCCTCCCAATCCTTAAGCCTGGGAAGAAGCTGGTGGGGGGGGGGCAGGCTTGGCACCCCTCAGCTCCAGCCCAGTCACAGTGTTTTGGCACTGCACCCTCCAGGGTCCCCTGGTCCTTGCCAGTTGTAGTCTCCTTTGATGAGACTTACTCACCGGGTCACACTTGATGACTCTGGAAAGAAAGTGCGTCGTGCGGTAGCAGGAGAGGAAGCTGTTAGGGCTGCCCAGGCTCAGGCCTTGCATCGCAGCCACCACGCTCCCAGCGGCTACCATGGAGGGCGGGTTGGAAATGAATTTCACATCTGCAGGAGAGGGACAGAGGTGGCTGTGAGCAGGGACAGCCTTGGGCCGGTCCTCAACAGAGGATCAAGATGTCCAGGCCAGAGCCTTGACACTACCTGTCAGTAAGGCCTTGGCTCAAGCTTTAAAAAGCTGAGTGGCCGAGCCCTCCGGGCATGCGCACCTGGGCATTCACTCCCACACTTCCAGCAAACATCAAGGAGGGCTCTGCTATGGCGCCTTTGCCCTTTAAGAGGACGGAATCTATGAAGGTGTGGTGTTTTCACATCTGCATCCCACTATCTGAGCGGTCGAAGTGGGAGGCAGGGAAGATCTGTCTGTTCCAGAGCCAGCCTGGCACACCCCAAGGACTAGAGACAGTCACACCTCAGAGACAGGAGAAAGAAGAGATGACAGCACCAGCTTCCTTGGAGGCCAGGCTAGACTCCACAGAAGGGAGTTCCCCTCTAGATGGCTGGCTCGGGCCCTTCTGCAGAGCCCTGCATCCTTCGTGTGAAGCTTCCCTGGCTTGCTGACCCAGGCTGGGGAAGACGACATGTGACCCCACAAGGTAAACACGGTAGGAGTAGCCTCAGAGGGAGCTGGGAATAGCCACCCCAGCTGTCCAGGCCAGGGGCCCTCGTGAGGGGCCCTGGAATCTTGGGGACTCTCATATGCACATGTCCCAGCTGGGAAGTAGTGCCAGCATCGCAGCTGTCCCCACTATTAAGTGTCGGAGTTGCGTTCTCCCACAGGGCTGCAGTGGGGTGTCATTTGAGGGCTTTGTCTGGGGTCACCAGCTCCACACCGCTCAGGCCCACTGGGCTCAGTGACCTGCAGTTGTATGTCGTACTGGTGGAATGCCTCTCCACACAACCCCACCAAAGCTGAGTCCGCAAACTGCTTCCCGGTCACGCCCAACAAAGAAATAGTGACAGGGACAGCTGGTCACTTGGCCTGCAAATCAGGGCTTCCAGGCCAGAGAAGGACACAAGAATGAGCAGATGTCAGCTCCCATCAACCGTCTCGTGACACCCAGAGCCCGGGATCATCAGGGAGGCTGGAAGGAGCTGAATGGGAATCAGGAAGGGAGAGCTGTAGCGAGGCAGCCCTCTGGGGTTGCCTCTGATAGAACATACAGCTTTGGCTGTTAAAGGGACCCAGCAGAAGAGCAATACCTCCAGTGTCACCAAAGACAGTTCATGCTAGTGAGTCCAGTGAACCAAGACCTTGCTATGGAGTCAAGTTCAAATCACAAACACCCCTTTTTACAGGGAGTGAGACTCCAACCACCAGCAGGCACATGCACTGGGAGTCCCTGGCCCTTCCAGAGCCTGTCTTTCTCCCTCCCACGTGCGGTGGCAAGACCCGGTATGTCCTGTAAGGATCCCTAACATCTGCGTCTTCACACTGGTTGCTGCTGGCCCAGGTGTCCCCTGGCTCAGTGGCATGTCTAGCACCAACAACTTCATCGAGCTCAGTTTCCCACTGCCTGTCCCCATCCACACAAGGGTGCACTCTGGCCACCCCTGTTAACAACCCCAACCCTGGTTAGCACACTGCTCACAGTCAGGAATCCAGGTCTGGGGGCGTTGGAAGGGAAGTTATGTCCTCCCATCTCCTACAGGGGGAACCCCTGCCACACAGGTGGCAGATCTCCTGGCCTTGATGGCAGCATCTTTTCCATTCACCGTGATGTTACAGTGGCCTCTTCCCAAAGTGGTTCCCATGTGACAAAGGAGCTAGTTGCTCCTGCAGAGAATCAAAGCCTCCAGGCCACAGGGCACTGGCCTACTGCAGTCCACCCAGCTGCCCCTTACCTCCTCCACCTGTCTTTTAGGGGTTCTTAGTGAGCCCCATCTCATACAAAGGCCGTACAGGGAGCTGGAAGAGCAGAGTCCAGCCGCACCCGGACATGGCGCTTAGCGGACGTGGCGCTTAGCGCTGTCTCTGCTGGCATCTAGGGGTCCCGGGAGGGGTGTGTTGCTGCCAGAACCATCCTGGGGGAGGTTGTGCCACTTCATCCCCATGTTATCTCTGGGAAACTCTGCTGCCTCTCTGAAGCCACTTTCAGCTCCATAAAAGGAGCCTGGAGCTTCCAAAGGCTCTGCTCTCCTCAGAGGAGCCCCAGCCAGCTGCCTCCCTGCCTGCCAGCGGGGCCACCCCCACCCCTTAGATCCTTCCAGCTACCGACGGCCTTGGGACTCCCATCTGCCACCCCCTTGTTTGGTACACCCCTAGGGAGGGGCTGGCACRCCCAGCAGGTAGCAGGCAAGCTAGAATCCCCAAATCCTCACACCAGCAGCTCATCAGAAATACCAGCCACGGGGACTGTCAGATATGAGAAGACACCGCGGGGACAGGAGGGGGAGGAAGACACTTTACAGACCAAACATCTGACATCACAGGTCAAACAGTTATAGCAACTGAGGTCTGATCAGGGCCACTGAGGAAGGGGGTCCTCAGCAGGGGAGATTGCCAGACCCCCTCAGCATTGCTAAGCCTCCTGGGCAGGGTTCTTAGTTAGAGGTGGGGACCAGCTGTCATAGTGCCAGGACCACCCAGAAGTAGCGGGGTGTCTATGTGTGTGTCCACGTGTGTTCCCGAATGGCTGTCCACTCTGACTTAAGTCAGCCTATCTACCTGGGCTCTGGGGCCAGGGAGGGTCCCTTGGAGGAGTTAGGGAGGTTCTTCTTTGCTTCCAGCCAGCCCTCCCAGGACTCAGCCAAAAAGAACTGGCCTGCAGCACCCCTGGTGGGGCCTCTAAGTTCCTGAACTGGCCACCCTGCTCTAGGGCTGTACTGTATGTAGCATGAGGCTGAGGCTGGACCATCTGCCCCACCCATGTAGGCACTCCTAGCAGGTGTCTCAGCCTGGGAGAAGCTGGGGGGAGGCTCTATGGCTGGGGCTCCTTGAGAACACAGGCAAGGCAGGAAGCCTGGAAGCTGAGGCAAAAACCTCTTCAGAAAGCATGCCGTGGCCATGCCACTTCCTGGCAGTGGAAAGGTTGGCACAGGGACTCTGWGCCATTCTGCTAGGTCTCCAAAGGCACTAGTCAAGAGAAGATGCCACCCAGTATCATTTATCTCCAACAAGCTATCTGTACCCTGGGCTTAGAATAGATAGCAAGGAAAGAGGCATTAGCCTGGGGGCCGCAAGGAGTCAGATCTTCCTGGGAAGAATGGGGGTGGGGCCCTACCTGTGGCGCAGAGGGCCACAAAGGTCTGTGCATGCTTGCGGATGATCTGCTTGTTCTCCTCCGCCTCTGGCATTTTGGAGAGGAAGTGTTCGATGAAATCGTGGGGAGTCATGGCGGCCAGGTTCCATTTGAGCTTGTTCACCAGAAGCAGTTCCATTTGCTGCAGAGAATGAGGAACACGGTCAAAAGAAAGGCAGGCTGATTCGAGAAGGTCTAAGAAGTGGGGACAACCCAAGACCCCATATAGGTAAACAGCAGAATGTGCCTGTAAGGGGCAGACAGCCTGCGGACAAAAAGATCTCCCGTCGCCAGTGCTGCGGCCTGCGCGTCGCTAGGGGGCGCACACCGTCCACATTTCAGAGTGGTTTCACTGCAGACATGGTGGGGAGTCCAGTCCAGAAAGGGGGCGGGCTAGAGGTAGAATGGGATTGGCATTCTGCTTACTGCCACTTCGGTGTCGTGCTGTGTGGGTGCCTTCCTCGGGACAGGAGATCTGTTCATGGGTGGCTGGAGTGCCACTTGTACCTCCCGCCACCCAGGGGTCGAGAGCTAATGAGGGATTGAGGGTGGTGGGTTACGCGGTTACCAGCAGCTCCTCGGGCCGGATAGAGTTGTCAGTGTAGATGCACAACTTCTCGGCAGTCAGGGGAATGGTCTCCTTCATCTTAGAGGCCACGAACATGCAGGTGGCCCCAAGCAGCTGCAGGCGGCTCTTCTTCAGGGGCTCCAGAGACAGGAAGCGATCCAGGTAGTTCATGGCCAACGGGAAGACCTCCTCTTCGCACTTCTGCTCCTCGCAGACCTGCGGGGACCCGGACCCTGACCGTCAACGGGGGCGGAGGGGGGGG
>BDUI01011152.1:26957-42830 GCA_002335545.1 Apodemus speciosus
ACACACACACACACACACACACACACACACAGGTATAAGTAACACGAGGATTTTGGAAAAGATTTATGACTCTTATTGAAGTCAGTGTTCAGGCTGTGATAGTAGATGATTGTAAGATACTTCCATGAGGCAAAACTGAGTAAAAAGTACTTAAATTCTTTCTAAAGTTATCTATTGTAATTATTTATAAGTCATTAATTATCTTGATATTTTAAAAAAGTTAATTTAAAATGGGTTATAAAGGAACTATTGAAATGGCTGGCTTATTGGTCCAGAGTCTGCACTGCAGAGTTTGTGTCCCAGTAACCATATCTGGAAGCTCAAACCACCTGTAATTTCCTCTCCAAGAGATCYAATTCTCTGTTCTGCATTCTGCTGATACCTGCAGTTATGCACGTATCMCTCGTAGATATGCATRTGCACACAGGATTAAAAATAAAAATTAAATCTTTAGAGGAAAACTCACAAAAAAAGTAGCTTTCAGTGTAAGTCCTAGTGCTTGTGCTTCTTTTGACATAGCTTGTATATTTCATATCCTCACCCACTGCATAGCTCCACATTCTGGAAACAAATAATATATAGCCTTAAAGTAGAGTCGCATCAGATCATTTCACAAGCATCAAGTTATTGTCCACCTTACCATTTCCTATTCAGCTGCAGCCCAAAGTGGGAGACACAGACTACTGGTTGACCTTGTTGCTATTCCACCTACTGTGAACCTCTGCTCTTCCTCCTCTGGCTAATTCTCCTGTCAGTCACTTATCTCTTTCCTTAGTCATGTAAATCTTACATCTCCTGATTTTATAGAGATGTTTATAYATGTTCATTATGGATTTGTTTTGCTCTATTCTCTACCCTGACCTTCCATAGGAGTGAGACAGTCGGAATCACTTTTTATTTCTAATACTCACATGCTTCTTGGTGAAGAATGCATATTTTATATATTTAATTTGATCAAATGAATATGTTTTTGAGGTAGATTGGTAATCATTTGTTAATAAACCCACTACTCTACTCTCCTATCCTGTAAATAGAATCTAGAATAAACATTTGAAAGGGGAAAGAGAAGATAGTCCTTATACACTATTAATTTACTCTATTATATGAATATCAATGATTTAAGAGCATAACTAATTTCATTCTGAGGTAAAATTAGCCTACTGATCTTTATAGCAAATCACTACCCAGATTATCTAAGCAGATAATATTTGGAGTTGGAGAGTATATCAACCGAGAAAGCTAGAATTTCACTCTAGATAAACAGAGGTGAAAGTCGAATTAAAAAAATAATAAAAGTATACTTGAGGACRTAGCAGCAAGATGAACAAATTGAGATAACATTAATTGGCACAGTACCCTGGTGTTTGTTTATCCATTAGTTAACTGGAATTCTAACTCTAATTAAGCAACACCTCCACACACGCCATGATAAGCAAGTAGTGATTAAACAAAGAACGCCRTAGGTCCAGAAGCTTGCATTTATTGTCCTGGAGTRCTATCTATGCTGAAATTGGAGTTAGACGAGAAGTTATTAATCTGAGGGTGAAATTTAAGTTCTCTAAAATCACTTCTGTATTTCAATGCTCCTTCTTACCTGCCGGAGGCAGAATGGGCAGATAATCAGTTGAGGCACTTATAAAATAGGTTTAATGATAGGTCGGAGTTACCCTCAGACTTAATGAAGGGCTGTTTATTTTCTTTTTGAAATCTATGTTATGTTGGAAAATGTAAGTACAGCCTACAATAACAATGCTATTAATTAAGAGAGATGAATTTGATTTTTTAAAAAAGACTTTATTGTCTAGCAGTGGAAGTTCTGTCTTATTTTAGGGCAGAATGTAGCCCAGGATGCTTTTTAAGGAAACATCAATTGTGAAACTTAGGAACTGTGCTAAGTATGTCTGTATGACTTTATAGTCTCATTGGTGTTTTCCAGATAGTTTCTGTTTTGGTGTAATTATCCAGGTCATGAATATAGAAACTATAATCTTAGCTTCATTTTTTTTGTCCTTTTAAGTTTCATAGAAACCCCAGCTCATTTCTCTTGGAAAGAAAGTTATTATCGATCCGCCATGTCGCAGAGCACCCAGACAAGTGAGTTCCTCAGCCCAGAGGTGTTTCAGCACATCTGGGATTTTCTGGAACAGTAAGTATCAAATAATCAAGAAGTGTACTGGAACTGTTTAAAAATAAGTAAACACACATGGCTGAAATACCACTTACTACAGAATATTATCTAGACCAGTTTTTTAAAAAGTTACACTTTTGGAAATTTATTGCCTTCAATAATATCTCCACACTGAAAATAAAGTAGTTGTCCTTATAGTTTCYAAAACCAAGAGATCATTACAGCAAAGTAATATCAGTGTAGAAATTCTAAATGCCCCCCACCCGCACCAACAATCCAAAACATCTTTACCAGTGTCTACTATCTATCATTCAATACYTATTCTTGCTTGAAGAYTTATACTCTAAGATAGTGAACCACCCCACTTTAGTAGCTGTTTTAATGTTTCTATAAGAAGTGCATATTGGTATTTTAATCAAAAACAGATTTAAGTCAGTTAACATGAAGATGGAAAAGGGAACACTAGCATGCTTGCTAMACACCACTGAGCTTGTAGAAGCTGAACAAAGCACCCTTCCCTGGTCATCCATCTTAGCCTGACTGTCATGTTAGGYCATGTAGCAGAGATCATGGCTTGTACTTGAGAAATAGAATTTAGTTGGWCCTTCCTCAGATTTTACATATGGTAAATGGTTGAGTCAGGATTCAAACCAGGGTTTCTGATTGTAAGCAAGGCGTTGACAATCTTGAAGCAGAAAATATCCGTTGTTAMTAGTTGTTTAAATGTGCTGCAGTCTCTTCCAGTAATCTCCACCTTCCTCCCTCCTTGTGCTAGGCCTATATGCTCAGTACAGCCCATCGACTTGAACTTTGTGGACGAGCCATCAGAAAATGGTGCGACCAACAAGATTGAGATTAGCATGGATTGCATCCGCATGCAAGACTCAGACCTCAGTGACCCCATGTGGGTGAGTGCGCTTTCTCTTCCTGTGTGGGCGAGGCTATCCACAAATCAAAGTAGATAGCTCTGRTTGGACAACACCATTGCAGAGAGAGCAAATGCAGCCCTGGGAAAGAATTAGCTGGGTTTCTGTAGGTTCTGGCTCTTTCTCCGCTTTCTGCAGTGGGTAGGGACAGGAGGTGGAAATGATTTCTTACCATTTGTTGTTCGTTTGTTTTTGCCGAGGTATTAAGCCCAAATTAGAGAGAGTAATATCACCAGGGTTTCCACATCTATTCCACTGTTTGTGTATGTTCCATGCAAATACTCAGGAAGTAAAGCACAAAGAAACACACATAACRCATAAGCTGTACTTGTTTGTTTGTTTGTTGTTTTGGCTTTCCCACAGTGTTGCGGATGTTGTTAGGATGCTAGGTCTGTTACTTCTTTATTAAATGGTGAAACCATACCACGGACTTCCACCTCTAGCTAGGTCAAGAGTATTACTGCTAATTTTGAGGCAGATCCTATAATAAGGAAAACACTCTGATAATTCCAAGCAAAGGTGAACCTGCCTTACAGAAGTTGTGTGTTCTTATACTCAGGAAATTTTCTATTCTGACTCTTGGCCACATAGGAATAGAAAGTTATGAAGCTCAAAATCACAGGCCTTTAAATCTCCAGTTCCAATCATTATTGAAGTTCACACACTGGTGTACTTTGTTTCCTAATATTCCAGAATGTTCTGTTGTTTCCTTTTGTTGTTGAAAGCATTCTCTTCCAAAATATCACTTCCAAGTTTTTCTTCCCTCTGTCCAATTCTTATCTGGCCCTCACTGCCTGCTTTGCCCTGCTTTCCCTTGGAATCCTGTCACTAGCTCCGCCCACTGGAAGCAAGCGAGCTTGGGGGAATAACTGTATTACACAACACTATACTTGTTTATTTATCTGCCTTTTCAGGAATCAGGAGCTCCATTTTGTCATTTGAGTGCTCAAGAGCACAAAGCAGGGATTCAGAAGCAATGTGGTAGGGCTTTGCCAGAGAGGGGAAAAAAACCATATGGCACTCARAGGCTGGTGTATTGGAACCCCATGGAAGGAGAGAGAAAGAATTCGATTAAATCAAGATCTTTAACTTTCTCTAGATCCCGCCTTTTTAACTGAAAATAATTGACAATTGTCATAAATTATAGTCGAATATAAATTATCAACTTCTATATTAGTTCCATTCCAATACCTTCTTATCTTTATCTCTACATACACGTATTTGGATATGAATGGCAGTTACATAGATGGGGCCAAATTATGGCAGGCCTCAGCAGCAGGCATGGCAAAAGAGTGAGTTTGTGCAGGATGCCAGTAATTAGTGTTCTGCTCTGTAAATTAGAAAGTAGAGACTCTAAGATACCGAGCCCCACATAACTGCTGTGTGGCTGTTTGGGGCTTTCCACTGCTTAGTGGCAGATTTTCTTGTTTCCATTATAGGTTAATTGCTAAATACTTTCTAAAGTCTGTACATAAATTACATTCCCCATCAATATAGTATTTTAATAAGTTGGGAATTCAGCCAATTCTTTTCTCACTATACAAGAAATACAACTCTATAATGGGCATGAGTAGGCATGTCAGATTCTTAAGGACAGAAATTGAGAAATTCATCCTACTTTTTTTTATTTTTGATATGGCCAAGAAATGGAATCATGATGTTTTGGTCTGATTATTAGCAAAGGAAATTAAAGTGCAGATGTTAGATTAAGTTGTATTAAAATGTAGATTCTGTGTGTCTTTTAAATTAGAATGTATTTTCTAATTATAAAATTAGTTCTGAAAATTATCTCTATTGGGATAGTGAATGAGAGTAGATGAAATGTCTCAAAAAATCGTATTTTAATCTATTTTTTAAGTGCCTTAATGATCCTAGATTCTGTTGCTTGACATATGACTGTATTTCTCAGATTTGTATTACTTTGGATATATGTAAGCATGTCTCTAATATATTTGAAATATGGATTAAATATTAACAGTTACACRTTGTTATCAGTGATGGGTGCTGGCCAAGCAAGCATTTTGCATTCATTTATTCTTTATCTTTCATGCTAAATTAGAATTTTCTTTAAGATAACACACTGGTAATGACCTAAAATGCTCTGTATTTTTAAATTCTTACTGACTTATCTCAGATACACATGAGAAGTTTTCAGCTCTACATTATTAAAAGACTAATATCTAAGATGTATGTGTATATGTATATGTATGTGTATATATGTTTATGTATATGTGTATTATGAGAGAGGGAGAGAGAATGAATGAATGAATGAATGGGTATAATTGGTAAAGGCATAGGCCATAGCACTGATCTTAGCACCTATCATAGTACTCTACATATATGATCCAGATTTTTATGAAATTTTTATCATGTTTATGAATCCAGACATACTTACTTATGTCTTGTTTCTTATGATACAGATGAGGAAATCAATTCTTCCCTTGAGAAGACCATAAAATATCATTAAAGTCAAATCAGGATAAAATGGTTCTTAAATTACTGGGAAGTGTGTACATTCTTATGAAAACATTACAAAATAATAATTAATACAGACTGAGAAATTACAGCAATATGTTATAGAAAAGGTGATTTGTAATAGGCTTTGAAATTTGAATAAAGTTGATTAAATGGGAGGAAAAACTGTAATCCACATTTGGGAAACTGATATCATCAAAGCATAACTTGAAGAATATCACATGTTTGCAGAGATAAGGGTGAAATTTTCAACTACAGAAAATATATTTGAGAAAAAAATTGAACATTAAAAACTAGAGTGTTTAGGGCTTAAGAGATGATTCAGCCATTAAAAGAATAGATGGCCTTTCAAAGGACTGGGATTCTGTTCCCAGTACAACCCTGATTGAAATTGAAAGACTTCATCATAGCACTTCCCAACCTGTGGGTCACAATCCACATGGGAGTTGCATATCAAATACCTACACATCAGATATTTATATTAATATTCATAACAGTAGCAAAACTACAGTTATGAAGAAGCAATGAAATCGTTTTATGGTCAGAGGTCATAAGAACATGATGAACATGTTTTAAAGGGTTGCAGCATTGGGAATGTTGAGAACCACCATGTTGTAGAATGATATTCCCTTTACACATTTGGTAGAATTTACCAATAAAATCATCCAGACATTTTTAAGAAACTAGAAATTAAATTTCTTTTTAAGACTATGGATATTATTTTATCTTGGTCATATCTGGACAAAATACAGTTTTTGAGAAAATGATAAGTTGAATCATAATTGCTGAGCCCATGCACATGGAATTATTTTGGAATATTTCCTTTATATTCCATTAATATGAGAAAGATATATAATTATATATTCATTTATTGGATGGAAACTTTTTAGTACCAGAGACTTCACATTTTACTTAAATTTTTCTTCTAATAGTTTTCTCTGGCCAACCTCATTTTTTTCTGGTTTGGATTTCTACCTTCAGTGACTTTGGTTTTATTTTGCAATCCCTTATATTTTTCCTGAACTCTTTTCTCTTCCTTTTCCACGTCTTCCTGTCTTTCTCTTGGCCTTCTTTGTCTTCCTCCTCCTCATTTTTCTCATTTATTTGTYATTTCCCTCTTCTTCCTCCTCCACCCTGATTCTCTTTTCTCTCTCTTACCAACAGTCATCACTTTATCAAACCTTTAATATCTAAGCTTCCTCAGTAGAAATTTGTATTATTGAGTCGATTATTTCCTTTGTTTTCTTCCTGAAGATTTTTAGCATGACAACAATATATTTCTCAGTAGATATTGCTTTAGCTGAATGTAAGTGACACTGATATGATTAATGTGTTTCTCAGTTACTGTTTAGTTTTGAATATGTTTATACATTTTGGGGATTTCAAATTTGATCCATTAGTGTTTAGAGTATAGACCTGAAAAACACAAGAAGGCATACTCTGCTTTTGTTGTGTAGAAAGTTTCCTTGCAGCAACCGGATCTAGTTGGATTTTGGAACTATAGAGTCCTACATCCTTTCTGTTCTTCTGTCTCATGTTTCATTGACTCTATAGTGTTGACATTTCCAAGCAATAATTATGGATATTTCTGTCTTTGCAAGTATTTAAGTGTTTTCTACATATGTGTTGGATACATGATATCTACAATTAGTAATACTCATGGTGATTTGATCCATTCTATAATTGTATAATTCTTCTTAATTTCTGCTAGTCTACCTTGTCAGTCTACATTGTCTTGGGTAATAATTCAGAGAACTGAAATTTCAAGTTATTTGCTGAGCAGTCTTTCCCTCATTGTTTTACACTTATATCATTGTATTTGAAATGAATTTCTCTTAATAATATATAACTGGATTGCTTACATGCACTATGACAATCTGTGCCCTTTTTCCTGTGCATACTGTTTATATATACTGGATGGTGTGTGTTCTTTGTGGTTGTTTTCTGTTTGTTCATTCCATCATCCCTGTTCCATTTATTCAGGCTATTTTTAGAATACTTGACCTCTTTTTATAATGTTTTATTTTAATTTACCTATTTAACCATTTTGCCTTTAATCATCTTTGCATAAGTTTAGTGGTGACTCTAAGAATCTCAGTTGTATTCCTCTGTCATCCACCAAGAAGTGACATAGAAGAGAATGTAGAATATGGAAACTCTTGGCCTCTGTGTACTGTAGGCATACATACTGTATCAGCACACACTGAATGTTACAGCAGAAACTGGCATAGATTTCACTTTCAATTATCTAAGCAGTGAACTTAAAAGAAAAATTATGGGCTAGTTTTGAGTGCAATTCTTAACAGCTCTGGTGCTCTTRCTTATGGGAAAACTGTAATTCTCAGTTTGCTAAGAAAATGATAGAACTCCAGTTACTGTCAGTTACCAGAATGGTGTTTTCAAGGTAAACAGCACCTATGCTTTTAAGCAGAGCAGTAAGACAGCCTAAACTCTCATTCAGGTTCTTGAATCTATTGGACTTTATAMATTACACTTTAATTTCTACTTGTCTCYTTTGTCTAAGCTTGCAGGTACACATGATCACATGAATGCACTCACATAGAATATAATTTGAACCACACTTACATTATAATATTAGATAATCAAGTCAGTACAGCTTTTAGTATATATGTTGTTTTAAGTCTTCCTCTGCCATGTTTTATGATTTAAGTATATATTAAGTATATACCCTCTGGAAAATATCTAATTTGAAGCTGCTCACAGAAATTACTCTGAATAACCTAAATCAGACTAAGGAGTTAGTAACTTACACACATGCCCTCTCCTGGCTTCAAAAAGTTCTGATGTGCCAGGCAAGAATTAAGCATTTGTCATTTGCTATGTGCCCTTGTCTCCAGGTTCCTAAGATGTGCATTATCAGCTAATGAAGTCTTCAGCCAATGGGTAGAACTTCCTACAAGGAAGGTATCATTCATTTTTTTCTCTTTACTTTCTTGGCTTTCAGAAGACCTCTACAGTCCTTCCAGAAGATATCTACAGTCCTTCCCGTATCACTCCCACCCCGATCATTGATCTCTACCACTTCCCTACAACACCTACATACTTGTCTGGTCATTTAGGAAACTGATTCAATCAGTGTAAATAGATTTGGTTTAAAACTTTGAAAAATGTTCAATGAATGCGTTGCTGTRAAGTCTCCACAATTTTACCTTTTGTTGCTAAAAGAGGCTCCAGTAACATCTATCCATAAACATGCCTTTCCTCATTTCTATAGAAAAATCTAATAATGGATATTTTTACACAGGAGAATTTTGGTGATTTGCTTCATTCAGAGTTCCATACATCTATAAATATAGAATAGAGTCAATCACTCGTGATTTTTTTGTGGTAACTTCTTTATTTTGCATATAAGTTCTTTAAATACAGTAAATAGATTGTGCTTTAAAAATAATAGTAATAAATTTATCTACTAAAATCATAACTTTAAGAATTTTATACACTCTAAAAATCACATATGTCCCTTAATCATGATAACACATATGAACATGGCGATTTTCTTCTACTCTTCTTTTTAGGTAATAAACACATTTTGATTTATGTCATTATTAATTCTTTTCCTTTTGTTGAAATATTCTGACTAGTTTTTTCTCCTACTTCTCCAGTTCCTCCCCACCTCCTTTTCCATCTAGACCCACCCCCTTTCTGTATCTCATTAGAAAACAAACAGGCTTCTAAAGGATAATTATAATTGAATATATATATGCATATATATATGCATGTATATAAAAATAAAACAAAAGCTAACATATTATAATTGAACAAAAGAAGCAAATCAGAGGAAATCAATCCAAAATAGTCACAGAGACCTATTCATTTGCATACTCAGAAATATCATAAAAACATTAAATGCGAAGTCATAATATAGATGCAAAGGACTTGTAATAGGAAAGAAAAATTATACAGATAAAATCATATTAAAATAAAGAATAATATGATAAAATTTTAGAAAATAAAGAGGAAACATGGCATGAGGCAAGCTACATCCAATGATTCCATTGAGTTCATTTCTCACTGGCCTTGAGTTTGTTACTCCATTGAGACACCCTAGGAGGAAACTCTATTTTCATTTGCAAGTGGTTAGCATTTAGAGTTTGCTTTGAGTGTTAGGTTTAGAAGCACCTGTGTCACATCTGCTGTCAACCCACGGACCCTATCTAATACAGACTGTTGTGGGTCCAGTGCTTGCTGCCTTAGTCTCTGTGAGTTTAATATGTGGGTTGATCCTGTTGACTGAGAGAGCCTTGTTTTCTTAGTGACCTCTCTCCCCTCTGGATCTTATACCTTCTCTGCCCCTTCTTCTGTGGGGTTCCTGGAGCCCTGAAAGAAAAGATTTGATGGAGATGTCCCATTTAGGGCTGAGCACTTCAAGTTCTCTCATTTTCTGCATAATATCTGGATGTGAGACTGTGTTTCTTTCCATCTGCTACAGGAAGAGGCTTCTCTGATGATGGCAGAACAAGGCACCAATCTATGAGAATAGTATAATGTCATTAGGAGTCATTGTATTGCTACTTCAATTCGATTCCATTGATCAGCATGTCTGTTTTTATGCCAATACCATACTCATTTTATTACTGTAGCTTTGTAGTACAACTTGAAATCTACGTTGATTGAAAATGGAATTATAAACATTTTCTGATTAAATTAAAGATTTACATGGAAAATATTTCTGATAAAATTGAAGAATATATAGAAAACATGTTGAAATTGAAGATTATCATGGAAAAATTGTACAGATAAAATGGTAGGCCTAAAAATATTTTCAAGTTGATTGAAAGTAGAATTATAAATATTTTCTGATAAAATTGAAGGTTTACATGGAAAATATCTCTGATAAAAATTAAGAAATATGTAGAAAAACACGCTAAAATTGACTATTTCATGGAAAATTATACAGATAAAATGGTAGACCTAAAAATATTTCTAAGTTGATTGAAAGTGGAATTAAAAATATTTTCTGGCCGGGCAGTGGTGGTGCATGCCTTTAATCCCAGCACTTGGGAGGCAGAGGCAGGCAGATTTCTGAGTTCGAGACTGGCCTGGTGTCTACAGAGTGAATTCCAGGACAGCCAGGGCTATACAGAGAAACCCTGTCTCAAAACAAACTAAAAAATAAATAAATAATTACATACATACATAAATAAATAAATAAAAAACAAAAAAATATTTTCTGATAAATTTGAAGATCTACATGGAAGATATTTCTGATAAAATTCAAGAAATATATAGAAATACACATTAAAATATACTATTTCATGGAAAATTTGACAGATAAAATGGTAGGCACAATTTTATTTCTTAAGTTGATTGAAAGTGGAATTATAAACATTTTCTGATAAAATTGAAGATTTACATGGAAGATATTTCTGATAAAATTGAAGAAATATATAGAAAAACACGTTAAAATTGAAGACTATCACAGAAAATAATACAGATAAAATGGTAGACATAAAAACATTTCTAAATTAATTGGAAGAGGAATAACATTTTTTAAAAAAATTGAAAATTTACATGAAAGATACTTCTGTTAGTCTATGCCTTTTTATTTTGGAATTGTGTCCATTGATGTTAAGAGATATTAAGGAATAGTGATTGTTCTTTCCTGTTATTTTGGTGTTATATTTGTGTGGTTACTTTCTTTGGGTTGGAAGGTATCTTTCTTTTGGGTTGGGTGGTATCTTTCTTTTGTTGGAAGATTACTTTCTTGCTTTTTCTAGGGTATAGTTTCCCTCCTTGTGTTGATGTTTTCCATCTATTATCCTTTGTAGGGCTGGATTTGAAGAAAGATATTGTGTAAATTTGGTTTTATCATGGGATATCTTGGTTTCTCCATCTATGGTGATTGAGATTTTTGCTGGGTATAGTAGTCTGAGCTGGTATTTGTGTTCTCTTAGGGTCTATATGAGATCTGCCCAGGATCTTCTAGCTTTCTTCCTCTCCAGTGAGAAGTCTGGTGTAGTTCTGATAGGTCTGCCTTTATCAGTTACTTGACCTTTTTCCCTTACTGCTTTTAATATTTTTTCTTTGTTTAGTGCATTTGGTGTTTTGATTATTATGTGACAGGAGGACTTTCTGTTCTGGTCCAGTCTGTTTGGAGTTCTGTAGGCTTCTTAATATGTTCATGGTCATCTCTTTATTTAAGTTAGGGAAGTTTTCTTCCATAATTTTGTTGAAGATATTTACTGGCCCTTTAAGTTGTAAATCTTTGCTCTCTTCTATACCTGTAACCCTTAGGTTTGGTCTTCTTATTGTGTCCTGGATTTCCTGGATGGTTTTGGTTACAAGACTTTTACATTTTGCATTTTCTTTGACTGTAGAGTCAATGATTTCTATGGTATCTTCAGCACCTGAGATTCTTTCTTCTATCTCTTATATTCTGTTGTTGATGCTTGCATCTGTAACTCCTGATTTCTTTCCAAGATTTTCTATCTCCAGAGTTGTTTCCCTTTGTGATTTCTTCATTGTTTCTACTTCCATTTTAGATCCTGGATGATTTTGTTCCGTTCCTTCACTTGTTTATGTTTTCCTGTAATTCTTCAAGGGATTTCTGTGTTTCCTCTTTAAAGGCTTTTACCTGTTGACTCATGTTCTCCTGTATTTCTTTAAAGGAGTTATTTATATCCTTCTTGAAGTCCTCTATCAGCATCATGAGATACAGTTTTAAATCCAACTCTTACTTTTCAGGTGTGTTGGAGTATCTGGGACTTGCTGTGGTGGGAGAACTGGGTTCTGATGTTGCCAAGTAGCCTTGGTTTCTATTGGTAGAGTTCTCTCATTTGCCTTTCACCATCTGCTTATCTCTGGTGTTAGTTGGTCTTCCTGTCTCTGGCTGGAGCTTGTTCCTCCTGTGGGCCTGTATGCCTGTGTCTGTACTCCTTGGAGACCAACTCTCTTCTGACAGGATCTGGGTATAGAAGGCAGTGGAGCTACCAGAGCAAATGAAGACCAGAAGATTTCTATCCAGCAGCTCCACTGATTTTATGCCCTGGTGAACTCCTAGCTGTTCCCCTCCAGGGAGAAGGTGGAGATCTCATGTCTATGCTCAAAAGTGAAAGCGCTGCTGGGAGATTCCTCTCTCCTGGCAGGCCATGCACTGAACGCCTGGCTCCCTAGTGCACGTGGTGGCCAGAAGACCCCTRTCTGCAAATTGTATTTTTTAAAGATCTGTGAAGTATGTGTTAGAAATTAGTGGAAATTGCCTGGAATTTGTAGATTTCTTTTGATGGGATGGTCATTTTTGCTATATACATCCTACCCATCTATGAGCATGGGTGATCTTTCCATCGTCTGATACTGTATTCAATTTCTTTCTTCAATGTTTGAAAGTATTATATAATCCTTTCACTAGCTTGAGACAAGATATTTTATAATATTTGAGGTTATTTTGAAAGGTACTATTCCCCTGATCTTTTTCTCTCCGTCTGCATTTCTGGGCTACTGACTTGGGCAAGTTTATTTTATATCCATCTACTTTGCTGAAAGTGTCTCTTGGCTGAAAGAGTTTCCTGTTGAACATTTCACCAGGAAGAACCACTTACATATATACTACCATAGCATATGCAGAAAAAAACATATTTCAACTTCTTCCTTTTCAGCTTATATTGACCTCAGCTGACTGATTGCTCTGGCTAAGATTTCAAGTACTACATGGAAGAGTAGACACCCTTGTCTTGTTCCTGATTCTAATGGAAATTTTTTCAAGTTTCTCTCCATTTAAGTTGGCATTAGCTATGGGCTACCTGTAAGCTGTCTTTATTTCTTTAAGATATGTCCCTTGTATCCCTAATCTCTCCAGAACATCTATCATGAAGAGTTGTTGGATTTTGTTAAAGKCCTTTTCTTCATCTAAGATAATTATGTGGTTTTTGTCTTTCAGTTTGTTTATTTGGTGTATTGCATTTATTGATTTACATATATTGAACCATCCCCACATTTCTAGGATGAAGGCTACTTGATTATGGTGGATGATTTTTTTATATGTCTTGTATTCAGTTTGTATTTTTATTTTATTTTTTACTTATTCACTTTACATCCCACTCACTTTCCCCCTTCCAGTCACTTCCTCTCACAATCCTTTTCTCATACCCACTTCCCCTTAACCTCTCAGCAGATGGAGCCCTTAAGGTTTCCCTCACTATGACACTTCAAGTCTCTTGCAAGTGTTTTATTGAGTATGTTTGTGTCTATGTTCATAAAAGAAATTGTTTTGTAATTCTCTTTCTTTGTTGAGTCTTATGTGGCTTGAGTATCAGTTTAACTGTGTCATAAAAAATGGGCCATAGTCCTTAGTCCTTCACTATTTTTTATTATTTTTTATGGAATAATTTGAAGAGTATTGACTTAAACTCTCTTCAAAACCTTGGTAGAAGTTTTGTGTTAAAAGTGTATGGTCTTGGCCATGGTCTTTAATTTTAATGTTGTGTTTGTTGTTGTTATTGCTTGGTTGGTTTTGGTTCTGAGACTCTTACACTAGAGGTTATATGTCTCTTAAATTTGATTATCTACTTGATTTAACTTTACTAAGTAGTATGTACTGGGAAAATTATCTGTTTCTTTTAGATTTTCCAGTTGGTTGAGTACAGGTTTTTTAAAGTATGTTCTTATGATTCTCTGGATTTTCTCAATGTCTATTATATCCCCTTTTTATTTCCAATTTTGTTATTTTTTGTATGTTCTCTCTCTATTTCTCTCTCTCTCTCTCTCTCTCTCTCTCTCTCTCTCTCTCTYTCTCTCTCTTTCTCTCTCTCTCTGCCTTTAATTTGTATTAGGGTTACTCAATCTTACTGATTTTTCAAAGTATAATTCTTTTTTTCTATTTTATTATTTTCAGCCCTGTGTTTCTTTCTTTCTGTCCACTCATTTTTCCTTCTAGAGCTTTCAGGTGTGTACTTAAATTGCTAGTATGAAATCCCTCCAGTTTTTTTGGTAATTATATTTTATTTTTAATGTATCACTTAGTGCTACAGAACTTCCCAATTAGAACAGTCTTCATTGAGTTATATTAGTTAGGAAATGTTGTATATTAATTTTCATTCAATTTTAGAAAATCTTTATTTCTTAATTTCTGCCTTGTTTTATTAGTGATTTTTTCAATTTCCATGAGCTTGTAAGGTTTCTGTTGTTGATATCTAGCTTTAATCCATGGTAGTCAGATAAAATGTATCAGCGACCTATTTCAATTTTCTTGTATCTGTTGAGATTTACTTTGTGTGTGAGTATGTTGCCAGTTTTGGAGTAAGTTTCATAAAATGCTAAGAAGAAGGTACCTTCTTTTTTGTTTGGTTAAAGTGTTCTGCAAATATCCACTAAGCCATTTTAACTTATAACACTGGTTAGCTTCAGCATGCTTCTGTTTAGTTCTTGTCTGATTGGCCAGTCCATTGACAAGAATGGAGTATTGAAGTTCTCCGCTATTAGTGTGTGGGTGTTATTATGTGATTTAAACTATAGAATGCTGTTTCTTTTATGAACTTGGGTGCCATTTGGTTTGATGTTCTTATGTTTAGAATTCCAATATCCCCTTAGTGGACTTTTTATTTGAGGAGTGTTTAGTGTCCTTTCCTATCTTCTGATAAGTGTTTGTCTGAAGACTATTTTGTCAGTTATTAAAATGGCTATACCAGCTTGCTTCTTAAATCCATTTGCTTGAAATAACTTTTTCTATGCTTTTACCACAATGTGATATCTATCGTTGATGTTAACATGTGTTTTTTGAAGAATGGGTCCTGTTTTCCCATCATTTTCTTAGTCTGTTTGTTTTTTATAATTGGGGGAATTGAGGCTGATGATATTGAAAGGCGGCATCTCCTTCTTTAGGTTAGGGAAATTTTGTTCTATGAAATTTTTCCAAAAATATTTTCTGTGCCTTTGATCTGTGTTTCTTCTTCTTCTATTCCTATTATTCTTAGAATTTTTTCATAGTGTCACAGATTTCCTAGATGTTTTATGCCAGATTTTTTTTTTAGATTTAGCATTTTTTTTGACTGAAGTACGAATTTCTTCTATCATGTCTGCAATGCCTGAGATTCTCTCTTCCATATTTTGTATTCTGTTCATGAGGCTGATGTGCCTACTCAAGTTCCTTGATTTTAAATTTCCAGATTTCCTTCAYTTTGGGTTTTTCTTGATTTGATTTCTACTTTCAGATCTTAATCAGTATTCTGCAATTGTGTCTGCTACTGATGTTATCACTGAATTTTTATAAAAGGGTTTATTTATTCCATCTTTAGGAACCTTTATTATATTCATAATGGCAAATTAAGGTGTTTTTGTTGTTAAATTTATTTATTTATCTTTTTACACTCCATATTTTATCCTCCCCCC
>BDUI01011155.1:47801-62153 GCA_002335545.1 Apodemus speciosus
CAGCTGATAAACAACTTCAGCAAATTTGGTCATATTTTCACAGCTAGTTGTCTTTGATCTGAGTCAAAATGATTGCTTAAACCAGAGAATTCCATGTGATTTTTTGTTGTTGTTTTGTTGTTTTGAAAAGAAATTATCCAAATATGAACATGGGACAATGGAACAGTCATTGCTATAGTCATACAGACCATCACACATGTGAAGACTAAGATTATGTGTTTATATACATTTTTAAATACAGACCCAAAGAAAAATTATCTTATTTAGACATATTAAAGTTATCATACAATCAAACTTAAAGGGAAATTCTGACTGGCCCCTGCTTCCTCTCAGCTCAGAGAAGGCTTTGGGAATTGAGTTGCACACACCTATGTCCCATTACAATGTGTCTGTTACACAGGGTGTATTCTGTGCTGACAGGGTCTGTAATTATATCACTTGAGATGAGCTTAGGAACACTATTATTAACTATATCCCTAACATCCTGGCAGGACTGGACAGACCTCAGGCTCAGCTGAGGGTTTAATGAATTCTGCTAGATATTTCTTCTTGAACTTACATAAGGTGTCAGTCTATAATGGGATACATCATTTCCTTATGATACACCAAATACTTTTATATTACCCAAGTTCTCCAGAGGAACAGAATTGAAATACATATTCTACAYGTTTATATACATACATACACATATATAATGTATATACATACACAAATACATAGATAAACACACACACACAAAACAGATTGTCTCGAGCTAGTACATAAATGGCTTTCTCTAGAAGGAAAGACGAATAATCCAATAGCTGTTTTATCCATCAGGCAAGATGCCTTAGCTGGTATTCAGTGTACATCTGAATACTGAATAACTAGGCTATAATGTCACCTAAGAAATAGTTCAGAAGTAGATACATGAACTTCCTACCCCCAAACAATATAACTAAGAAAAACTCCTTAGGTTTGYCTTATTGTTCTGCATTTTAGTTAATTCAACATTCAGTTCAGCTATAATATGCAGATACAGTCTCACCAATACTACTCAAAGACAACAACAATAGACAATACACAGTGAGTGAAGGTAAGTCAAAAAGGTTCCAACCCTACAAAGAAATAGAAACCAGTCACAAGCAACAGAGAAATGCTGAGTGTGAAATAGCTCTCACATGAAAACACACACACAGACACACACACACACACACACACACACACACACACACACACACCATTTGATTAGCCAATATCAACTGGTCAGCCCTGAAATCATTCACACAGTAACATTATACTGACTGACAGACTGAGCAGGTTTTAAATCTACATAGAAAATAGTGTGGTTTGAATATGGTTGGCCCACGGGAACAGACACTATTAGGAGTTATTGCCTTRTTGGAATAGGTGTGGCCTTGTTGCAGGAACTTTCCTGTCCAATTTCATCAGTACAATGATTGGATGGGGAGATAGGGGGTGGAGTTAGGATTTGTAAATGAGGGCACATAGGCACAGGAGGAGAGAGCCACATGGGAGATTGGAGATTCAAAATGGCTTCAAAAATATTTCTAGTGTTTTAAGAGGTTAGAAATATTGGTATACAAATTTTATCATTGTAAACTGGCATCTTGTAATTGTGAGTTTCATATACATAAATACAATTGGTTAACTAGTACCAAGAGGCATGCTTTACTGGGTATTTGGAAGGAGTGGGTGCAGGGCTGGAGCACAGGACTCCCTCCAGAGAGTTAACTGAGTTGTGGGMAAATGAAAAAGCTCTGTGGAGGCTAAGTGTCCTGAGACATTGTGGGCCTAGAAACCTGCAGCTCAAAGGAATTGGCAGTTTGAACATTTAAGGTCTGGGCACCCCACTTTGGAGAGTTGATGGGGCAGGTGTTTTTGAAATATTTCCCTGCCATTGCCTTGCTAGAGGAAGTGTATCACTGTGTAGGCAGACTTTGAGGGCTNTTGGAATAGGTGTGGCCTTGTTGCAGGAACTTTCCTGTCCAATTTCATCAGTACAATGATTGGATGGGGAGATAGGGGGTGGAGTTAGGATTTGTAAATGAGGGCACATAGGCACAGGAGGAGAGAGCCACATGGGAGATTGGAGATTCAAAATGGCTTCAAAAATATTTCTAGTGTTTTAAGAGGTTAGAAATATTGGTATACAAATTTTATCATTGTAAACTGGCATCTTGTAATTGTGAGTTTCATATACATAAATACAATTGGTTAACTAGTACCAAGAGGCATGCTTTACTGGGTATTTGGAAGGAGTGGGTGCAGGGCTGGAGCACAGGACTCCCTCCAGAGAGTTAACTGAGTTGTGGGMAAATGAAAAAGCTCTGTGGAGGCTAAGTGTCCTGAGACATTGTGGGCCTAGAAACCTGCAGCTCAAAGGAATTGGCAGTTTGAACATTTAAGGTCTGGGCACCCCACTTTGGAGAGTTGATGGGGCAGGTGTTTTTGAAATATTTCCCTGCCATTGCCTTGCTAGAGGAAGTGTATCACTGTGTAGGCAGACTTTGAGGGCTCCTAGTGCTCAAGTTCCTACTAGTGTAGAAGAGACTGTTTTCTCCAAGTGGCTTTCAGATCAAGATGTAGAACTATCAGTTCCTTCTAGAGCACCATGTCTGCTTGAATGCTGCCATACTTTCCTCTATGATGATAATGGACTAAATGTCTGAAACTGTAAGCCAGGCCCAATAAAATGTTGCCCTTTAAAAAGTTACCTTCATCATGGTGTCTCTTCATCCAAAAAAACCCCCAAAAAACCTTAACCAAGACAAAAATGTRCATGTAAAAACAATTATAGAATAAAGAGGTCAGGAACATGAAGCAGAAGCAGAACAAATAGAGTTATATATGATGGTTTTAGGGAGGAAAGAAAAAGGAACAGTGACATATTATAATATGTTATAATCCCAAAATATATAAAATTTAAAATTTATCAGTTGATTCATTAAGAAAAAAATCTTATTTTATGAAAAGTTTTCTCTGTGTAATTTTGATGGATCCAGAACTCACTCTGTAGTCAAGTCTGGCCTAAAACTCATAAATATCTGCCTGTTCCTGTCTTCCTAGTGCTGGTATTAAAGGTATGTGACCACTTCCCTGGCTAAATTTTACTACAGTATTTAAAGTTGCCAACAATAAGTGAAACAGTGTATGCTGTAAGGGGATGCTCTTTACTTTCTGTTAAATGTACATGTAATCATAACGCTGTTCCAAAATAAATTATTTGCCAGAATACATACATAATATATGTATATACATATATTATGTATGTATTCACCAAGTTTGCAATATCTAGCAGAAATAACAGAAAACCCTATTGAAAGAAAACCCTGTTGAAACCAACATGCTAGAGTTAAGGACTGAGATATTTCTCGAATAAAAAAGATATTCCCTCAAAAACAGGGCTGTGTGTGAATATGTGTGTGTGTGTGAGTGTGTGTGTGTGTGTGTGTGTGTGTGCGTGCGTGCGTGCGTGTGTGTGTATCTAGTCTGCATCTGAGTCTATGTCTTTGACTCTTTCTGTGTCTGTGTCTATGTCTGTGTGTGTAGATTCTAGAAGAGAGCTTGTGTTCCTCTCAAGTTGAAAGTACAGGCAAGCTGTTGAACAAGCACTTAGAGAAACTCAGAGCTTCTGAAAGAGTTGCATCTAACCCTTTTTTCACCGTTTAATTGGGCTGCCTTCAGTTGTTTTTACTAGAGTTTTTAAGCCCTGATTTTGTGGAAGCTTACATGTCTGTTTCCCGCTTAAGATTTGTGCCATTTACTGACACATCAGAGTTTGATTATTTTGCTCACTGCACATTTTTGATAACATGGAGTAAACAATAGAACCATTGTTAAAAATGGTTTAACAGGTGGCTATTTTCAAAGATGTCATGCGTATTATAACTTTAGCTGTTCTCCCTTTTCTCCTTCCTGTTATAAAATCAGAGGGCTCAGCCAGACCTAGACAAAAAAAATGGTTTGCAGTTCACTAGAAATAGCCATGTATGAGTATGGAATAAGGAGTTGCTCACTTTGGTCTGAGCATCCACTATCAACAAATGAAAGCAGCACATTACAAGCAACCGGGGGGAAAAAAGTATTAGAATTGAGGAAATGAATCAGCTTGAGAAAGAAAGAGCCATTTCTATATTCAGATGCTGACTGGCTCAGTTGCATGGAGCCCAATCTAGATCTTACAGGAGAGCTACTCCTGGAAAATGCCTTAATTTCCCCATGTCCATTTACACATTTGGCCCTTTCGCTAGACTCCATGACCACCGACCTCCCCCTGCTGGCCCTGAGAGCTACTGCAGGAGAGTTTGTGTTTAGATTCACAATGAAGGCTTCTCACTGTGCACTGTACAGTAATAAACGCCAGTATCTTCAGATGTTAAGCTGTTCATTTGTAGGTAGACATTACTTTTGGAATCATCTCTTGAGATAGTGAATCTGCCTTTCACGGAATCCGCATAATATGTTGCATAGTTATTAACTTTGTTTCTAATTTCAGCAACCCATTCCAGCCCCTTCGTGGGAGACTGGCGGACCCAGTTCATCCAGGCATCACTGAAAGTGAATCCGGAGGCTGCACAAGAGAGTTTCATGGACCCTTCAGGTTGCGCCAATCCTCCTCCAGACTCCTTGAGATGCACCTCACACTGGACCCCTGCAAACACAGAGAATATTGTCAGTGAACAGTCAAATTATTCATTTTACACCTTACTCCATACCACCACACACTCAATATCTCTTATCTATGAATTACCTTTTAAAAGAAGAACAATAACACAGCTCAGTCTCAAGTCCATCGTTAATGTGAATCCGTATTGATCACTGAATGGAAAGATTTGTGAATTCAGAGTTAGGTGCCTCTGTCAGAGCTCTAGGATCACGGCTTCTTTTCATGAGCAGAGGGGAACATTATTTGCATGTCTTTTTGCTATATCATGAGCTCATGGGTGACAGGCTTAGAGGACTCAAATACTAGTGTAGATGTCTAAGAATTAATAAAGGCTGAAGTGAAATTATAGCATCAATGTATCATTTACTCTTCAGGAATTGCACCTCAGATGACAGAGAAGTTTTTGCATGCCTGAGCTCTGTGTTTATTCTAAGCTCATCAAGGATAGGTAAGCTGTGGACAGATTATAATAATGTTTGAGTTATGTATGGGCTATGTGAACTGTGTCTCAAAAAAGAAAAGAAGCAAATAGAAAATAAAAGAAATGTTAGTTAGGATGAATTTCCAGTTACATATAGTAATATAAATTTGCAGCTTCACTCTTGTGCAAACCCTTGCACCATATTGGCAGAAACATAAAATTAATTCATAGGGAAGTAAGATAAGAAAACACATAAATGTTATGATTTCTAATTTAGGAAGAGTTTTAACAGCTTCAGTGAATCAGGACTGCCTACATTAAATTGAAGTAGCAAAACGTGGATGAAGACATAGCTCAGAGATGCAACAAAGCATGCATAAAGCTTGAAATTTAATCCTGGAACTTTGTAAAATAAATGTGAATTTTACCTGAGATTATTTTTTGATTCAAAAAATTCACACACATTGAAGGTTTGTGTTTATTGCTTAGTTCCTCCTGTGTTGAACTTTCTTATCCAACAGGAGGGGAGTGAAAAAATAAGATTAAATAAAAGAAAAACAAATACTAACTCAGATTACTATTGAACACCAAAAATACACAATGAAAATCTCATCAATATCATTGTGTGGGCCCAATACTTTCCACTTCTAAAGTTTGCCTAGCTGTACGAAAACTCCCTTCCCCACAGCACCACTACTTATATTTCTTACTTCCAGACCCACATACCTACTCGGCGCTGCAGTGGTATCCCTGAAGCTCCAGTTAGGATTTTAGTTTACATACCAAATCCATCTCAGCACAAGCACCCTAATGACTTTCCTTTTCCTCACTACTTGGTAGGCCCTGCTCCTCTATACCTCAGATCCCTCTCTTTTCTCTATGACCTGCTTCCCCTCATGTCAGTTTGATTCTCTCTTTCCTACTCAGTGTTTCTGTGGMCCTGCTACTCTGAGCTCCTGGGAAGCTATCTCTCTGCTATACCTTATAGGTCTCCTACCTACTGTAGTATCTCATCTCACTGTGATGCCCAATGCATGACTAACCCAGTATCTTCCACCCCAAACATAAGAAAGGGGTTGCTCATTTTCTCCCTAACTATCTGCTCTCTTTCTCCAGGATCCTCCCAGAATACCCTCTGCCCCTTCTTATTCCAGAAAGCAAATACAGCACACTCAAATAGAGATTACAAATCTGGAGAGCTACTGTATAAGACAACAGAAGGAACGACAAACACAATGTGTGCTGCCAATGACAAGGATTCTAGCAGAAACTGAAAACAAGAGGATGGACAAAGGCTGCAGCCCTCAAACAAGTTTCACAAAAGAAATTGTGGTACCCTCTTTCGAAGTAGTAATCCCCTGAATATTTCTGATAATTAGCCTCTCCTTTTTCACAACAACAAAAACAAAATTCTGAAGTTTCAAAAACATGCTCTTCTTCTGTGCCTTTCTTGACCTACATCTGTGCATGCTGACACATATTCAACAAACCTTACTTTTTTTTTTGCATGTTACTCCATGGTCCATACAATTCCTTGCCCTAGGCAAACTGCTCTATGGTTTACATAACTTCCAAACACTGGCACATCTCCACACTGCTTCATATATAACCAGGGAAAATTTCTTCCAGATAGGAAGTATAAAGGAAAAATAGTTTATATTCATATAAGAAATCTTTTCATTTTTCTTATTTTGCATTTTTATGAATTTTATAAATCTATTTAATGCTATTTAAAACCAAAGAAGAGAAGGAATGGAACTCTTCTGTGTGTTGACTTTTCTCAAACAACATTCACTTAAAAAGCTGACTCTTGCTGGAAAATGATATCTAACTATTTTAATTAATCTTATCACAGTAGTGATTTTTTGTGGTCAAAAAAATCATAGACATCACAAATCTCCATGAGTGTTTAGGTATGAAAGTGACAGGTGAGTTAATTTTTTCATGTTGGGTCACTAGTCAACAGCAAAAACTTCAGTGACCTGACCCTCCAGAGAAGTCTGAGAACCTATGTGAACAGTATTCAAGTCTGTGTGCCATGGGATTTGTCTGGTTTTCAAATGCCCTGATGTGGTTCCTTCACAAAGAATCCTTGTCATCCAGAAGAGACAAACCTGCATGATTTTTGTCCCCACAGATGTATGAGAGTCATATCCAGGCTTCATCACAAGTGATTATACAGGGCTTTACCATCATCCATGTTCTACTGCTGCTACCTACAGAGCAACTTTTAGGAACTTAAAACTTTCAAGCAATTTACACAAATAGATTTGATGTGGGCTCAAATGCATCATGTCAGAAATCTTGGCATTCATCCCTTGCCACAGAGATACATCGGTATAGGGTCTATGACTGAGAAATATGAAACACAGTTATTTTACCTTGAGTACTTATTTCTGCTGCATTCATGTCTGAGGCTATATTAGTAAGGTTTCTGAATTATGCCCACATATCCACCAGCAGTTTGGAAGTTTTTGCCCTGCCTCAGTCTCATGCCCACTGAGGGTTGACTGCAAGAGACAGTTTGCAAGTGATTAAAAATAGGGAATCCTGCTCTAGAAACTCATGAATGGTAGACATTTTATGGAATGTTTTGACAAGCCTAGCAGGGAAGCTCAATGTCTGAGTCATTGATCTAGAACACATGACTTGACACAAACTTCATGATTGACTAACAATTTCCCCATTTTTCTTATGAAAAGAGAAATATATACATGGGATTCTAATGGAAAAGTCTAATTTTGGATGAAGACAAACATCTTCAGATGTTAGGAAGATCTAAAAGTTACCTTTTTCCATCCCATTGCTATGGAGGTGCCTTATACTTTATCATAATTTATGTATAAGTATACTAATATCTGTATATATCAGTGAGAGATAAATTGTGATGCAGGACATATACAAGCCACAAATTGAGCAATGCTGCACAGTTACCAATCCTTTAGCACATAAGTTACTATTTTTCTGAAATAATTCAATAAAAACAACTACAGACATTCTACTATCTAAAAAAAAAAAAATCAAGAATCCTATTGAGTGGCAACTTAAGAAACACTAAACGCTGTTCCTTCTCCTGGCTCTAGTATTAGGTCCTCATTCTAGTTTGTGGTACTATATCATTGGCATTATTGGTTACAATGAGACCTTCGTGTATAAGGTTCTTTAATCTCCATTCTTGCCTCTCCCACTAGACTGAGGTCATCAGTTTCTTAATGGCATCATAAATGAAAGAATGTTGCAAATTTATTGACTGAGTTGTATTCCATTGTGCACAATTACCTCTTTATCTTCTAAAATTACTCATATGTTGTTTGACATTTAGGCTCTATCCAGACTCACTGATATTGTGATTAGTATTGCAAGCCAGAACATGGCAGATTCCTCAAAATAAGTGGCTCCCAGAGTTGAGATCAATGTCAGCACTCAGTATCCTCACTTTTCTTGATTACAACCATCAGAACTACCATGCTTTGCATTTTCATGATGAAAGAACATTGAATTGCTCACCATTTACATACCCTCTTTTATTACTAATATGCATTTATTGCTTATAGCACCATGTTTCATAAAATCACATTCCCTTTAGTTTTTATGTATTTTAACCAAATTCACCCCTTAAAGCAAGCCTATCCCAATCCTACCCCAATTCTCCTTCCATTGGTTCTCTCTCTTGAACCAAATGATTATGAAATTTATAAGTGCTACAATATCCACAGGATACATTGTTTTGATTCTAAATTGCAGGCTTTCTATCCAATTATTGGGGATGTGAGCTGCATATTCTCTTGCTTAATTCACAGAAGAACTGAACTGTTGAACCTGAGAAAGCAATTCAACCTCTCGTTTATTCATGATATTTTGTAGGTGTGCACAGTGTGTAACACTGACAATTAATGGATAAATAACTTTGAAGGATAGAAGGTTGTCTTTTAATATGATTGGCCCAGGTTTCTATACCTGCGATTTACAATGTGATCAGTTACCTTTGACGTGGCTGACATGAAGCAAAGTGTCTGAGGAAAACAAAGTATGAAGGAGAGGATCAAATTTGAGACATTTATTTCCTGCTGTGAATAGAACTTATTTGTGGAACACAGTGAACACAGGAATTAAACACAATAGATATACTGATGAAAAGATGTTTAATTGATACTTTTCAATGGTTATGTGGATTGTACTCAAATCATTGACCAATCAGAGAACTCACTTTTTCTGTGGTAATAGTGTGCTGAGGAGAACAAGAGAACTATTTCTATTATTTATAGAAAGTTGGGTGAAGATGTAAGAGGAATCCGGTAATAGCAAGATGAGCGATCCATCAGGCAAACACTCCAACATGATTCAGCTTCAGGTGGATTCATAATATCTATAGAGAACTATCACATATATGATATATATGATACATATATAAATATATGATACATATACACATGCATACACACACACACACACACACACACACACACACACATATCACAGGTCCCTGGAAAGTATTCTCAGATGTCATCATATGATGGTGCATCCAACATGTAGATTGCCCCAAAGTGGCTTGTCATACTAGTGTCTAGGTCAATTCAAATATAAGAAATTCAGTTCTCTGTTCATGCCATAATCTAGCCCATTTATTACCAGACTCCTCCTGTTCATTTTCATCCCCTTATCACACAGAGGCCTTAACCAATGGGGATGGGGCAGATACATGTGACTCTCCCAGCATTCTCCAGGTACTCAACCTGAGCAACACCAAAGCTCTACTGTGAGTAAGAAGAAAGAATAAGTTAATTTAGTCAAGAAAGAGGAGGAGGAGGAAGAGGAGGAGGAGGAGGAGGAGGAGGAGGAGGAGGANNNNGAGGAGGAGGAATATGATGAATGATGTGAAGGTAAATGAATTCACAGGAAACATGACTATTAGATTCATTATCTCATTAAACRYATTACCAGAAAAAGAGGTCAACAGTCCAAGCCGCTTACTCTTGCAAGTCACAGGCTTTGGATGTAGAGGCCCATAGATATCTCATGAGACTTTTAGGCCACCTTTGTTAAGGAGTGTCACAGAGGATTCTGTTCTGAGGATCACTGTAACATTCACTAAAGTCCCAAGAACTTCTGATCCTGGTGGTCAAACCCGAGGCATCCTTTCTAACATCAGTGACAAAATTCATTTTGTTCCTGGGAGAAACTGTTCACTTACACAGTATATATAATACATGGCATAATAAAGTTAATGCACAGTAAACCTATAAATTAGAAAGACAGGAGATACTATGTATACACACCAATGAAAACATATTCATTTTGGTAATAATTGTGTTTTACACAGGTTATGTGTTTTCATGAGKGGAATATTTTAAACAAAACATTTGGACAACAAAATCTGCACAAATTTCTGAATTCGTTCCTTCCTGCTTGAATTTTTTTCTTGTGTTCCCATTACCTGTGTAGTGCAATGTGGAATCATCTGTTCAGCCAGGAGTTTCTTCAGCAACCCTCTTCTAAGGCCTCAAATAAGAGAACAAATACTCACTTGTAGCTATTTTTCCTTATGAAATCGAAGGTGTCCACATATCCTGTAATAACAATGAGAGATTTATGAATATATAAATATATCACAATTATATAAGCAGGGTTTCTTGTTTCTCCCAAGAATTTTCCATGAATAAATGATAACATCTTAAATATGTATTTCATGAGAACAATTATCACACATATCATTATTCAATAAAATAATTGTAGTTTATACAAAATAACACAGTGAACAGAAAATAAATAATTTTTATTTTTTATATAGGAGTAGCTCAATATTCTGGTTTTAATGAAAAATGTTCCCAGTGTACTTTTATATCTGAAAACTTGGCCCTTGGTAGGTAATTTTGTTTGGGGAAGTTATGAAACTTATAGGGCTTAGAGCCTCACTAGATTAAGTATATCACTGTTTTTGCAATTCATACTCTTCCAAATGTCCAGTTTGCTCTTTTAGACTCCTGTATCATGAAAAGTGATCTTCATTTTCCCTCTCCTGCTCTTTGATAGCATGATGTTCTTTCCATTTTGGATTCCCACTCTGTAACCAGAAGCCAAGATATACTTATTCTCTCACAGAAGTGGCATTGAACATATTCTTTTGTTACACAAACAAACAATAAAACAAGGTAAATACATGGATATATGAAAAAGAAGGATCAGTGCTACGGAGGGGATAGTACATGGGATATTTTTTGACAGTCTCTTTGTGGGGTGGAGGACATTGATGTACCAGGAAAGTCCAGAAGATATTAAGAAGAGCAAGGTACATTACGCATTCACATCTCAGTTCCATTCATCAGTCTTGTGATCACACTTTTGTCAACTTAATTTCTCCAACTACTGTTTCAAGATATGAAGGTTTGTGGGCAATCTGTCATGATCAACTCTTACTAGTATTTGAAAGTCCTCTGAAAGAGCTAAAGATCCACACACCTGGGTTTGTATTAGATATCCCAGCTCTTGGTTTAGAACTAGGGGGTCAGATGCCACATCATTTGCTTGAGTAAAAGAATAAGAGACATGAAATGAGAATTTTAGATTAATAAAATAACCACTCTAAGTTGCAACTAGGCTATATTGGAGAGTTCTGCACAGTACCCAGAAACAGATGAAAGCTTGGAACTGAGATAGGGTTTATAGGTCACTGAATCTGATACACATAAATTTGTTGACCCCATGAATACCAAACCCTTTTTAATAGTTAAATAATAATTTTATCACACTGAGACTCAGCCATGAGTCTGAGGTGCAGACTTACTAAAATCTATGTACTTTCTAATGTGATTCAGTGAAAAATTCGGGCACATTTCAGATATAACAAATATTTCATGTTATGGTCATGTAAGTTAGGATGGTTTATTTTTAGCAAAAATATGTTGTAGCAAAATTCCAGATATTCATATAACTTACACACCATATATATGCATATAACCTCAAAGAGAGATGCAGATCTCACACCAGAGACCAGCACTCTGTTTTGCTCCTGAACTCGGTATATGCTGAGCAGCCCCCTAGTCCARAGAATTTAGAAGGAAGGTTTGTGTGTGGGAACTGAAGTCTATTTTTTGTGGTAATATACAAGTGTGTCCTCACCTGTCAGACTTCTCACTTTCAGATAAGGCTATTCTTGGAATTAACTATGGAGGTGTTGAATAGGTACTTGATGGATAGCATTTAGTTTGCTACCAAAGTTGTGGTTACTTTCTCTAATTCACTCCAGTCTCCGCATCTTACCATATGTATTTCATTCAGTTGATGCACAATGTTAATCCAAAGACAGCACAGGAAATGCATAGAGACCTTCCAAGTTTAACCAAGACTCTGCCAGACACAAATACCTTAATACCTATAAGCAAATAAAAACTTGGTTAGGAAGCTATGATATATGTCTACCTTCTACAATATATATCAACTAACTCATTCAGTATCTCGTACTCCCACAAATTATATTTTAAGTCAGCAACATGAAAAAGTAGGATCAACTTCAACTCCAGGTTTTTTTATCAGTTTGTAAATAAATAGTCAATAGCAAAATGGTGTGGAGGTGAAAGTGTCCTACATCATAGAGAAAAAGGAAGCACCTAGCTGTCCTTTCTCTGTAGCCAAAATCACAAATGGAACTTCTCCTCCATGCCAAAAACACTCTTCAATCKCAATGCCCTTCAGTTCTACTTCCTATTTGTCTCGCTATCCATCGTCCACTTACTCTCCATTATTTTTCCCTATGTGAACTCCTTGTTAACTGTTTACTCTACCTCTTGACATATGGCTGACTTTATTTAATCTTGTATACAATAAACATAAATCTCTTAGATTAAGGATGTTTGCTTGACTTAATCACACCACAAATGAAAACAAACAGATTTTTGTAGTAAATAAATAGCACATTCATAGGAGTCACTATGTGATAAAATATTCTGCAGCAGACTGTCTTCAGCATTGATCACTAAATGGGATGACATGGGAATCCAGAGCTATGCTCCGCTGCCATAGCTGAACTGGCGGGACTTTGATAGTTCTATGAAAACAATGAGCTCATTTTCTTGCTCTCCTCCAGTAGAACTACTTCTGTGATAGACGTCTTTGAGTTATCTATGCTAGAGACTGATAACACTCAGAATCGAAAAAAGAATTATAGCATAAACTATTAGATATTTTTAATGTAATTCATATATTCGTAATAAAATTCAAAATCTTACCAAGGTCATTTTKGCTTATATGCATCTCTTTGCCTTATTTGATATACAGAAAGCATTAACATACAATTTGATCATTTTAAAAGGATTAACAAAGTTTATGTTTTGAAAAAAGATATTAATTGATATAAATTACTTTTAGAAATATAACTTAGTGATTATTTATTCAAAAGGATTGTTGTTTGATCTCCAGTTTTGAAAGATACAGACAGGTAAGTTCTACAAGTATTATTTTTCTGTAAGTGACATTTGAAAAGAATTGAAACTTTGTGTTTGTTTTATTTATTCATCTAGTTTTAGCCATGTTTTATATGTTGGTTTGGTATGGCAGTTCAGTATTTTATAGACTTTAAAGGAATAAAGATACATGTCTGTAAATACTGAAAGATGATGATAAATCTAAGMTTCCAATCTAAGGCATGCTGGGACATCCATCTCTCTCTCCATTCCTGAGCTAACCAGAACATTGCACTTCCATACTGATTGTGGAATTATCTTGGAATTTGATATTTGATGTTAATTTGATATTAATCTTGAAATTATCTCTCAATGTGTAAAGATTGTCGGGTCCTAGGTTACAATTGTGTAATTCATTCAAACCTGAGACAAGCTGTCTTCAAGGTAACTGTGCCTTTATATTTCATTGTTATTTTTTCTTTCTGTAGCTTTAAGGCACACAAACATGGAGCTTAGCAAAAAAATTGCAGTGATTTCTGTTGGATCTTGTGTACTTTAAGGCAAGGGTTCTAACTGACACAGGAGTTAGTCTCCTGGGGCTTTTGTGTGGTTAACTAAGATGAACAAACCCTGTTAGATTTAGGAAACACCCCTGTTGGCCCCTAACTGAAGCCATTCCTCAGGATATGCGCAGCTCATTTACGTAAATATTTCCTTTATGATGGCACATGTCAACAGATCTTTACTAATTGCCATAGGCCTAATATATCTTTCCAGTATCTATCTGGATAGCATAATATATCTATCCAGTGTTCTATCATCTGTGTTTAGCAAGATGATGAATGGCTTCATTTTCTTTCTTTTTT
>BDUI01011157.1:44013-60431 GCA_002335545.1 Apodemus speciosus
AAAAAAAAGAAATATCCTTCTAAAGGAACAGATTGGAATAGAACCAAAAAAAATAAAAAATAAAAAAAGGAATTGTGGTACCTGCCTGACATACACACTGGTTATCCCATCACTTGGAAAGATGAAGCAGGAAGATCTGGAGTTCCAGGTCAGCCATGGCTATGTAGTGAACTCTAGGCCCTCCWATAGGGCTACATATGGATCTGGCAATTTAAACAGTTAATATTCAGGATTTTAATGAGTTAGAGTCCACTTGAAAGGGTACAAAGAACATTTACAGGGAAGCATTGTGTGTAACAAAGATAAAAGTGAGGTTGGTTGTATATCCACAGAATTTGAAGAATAGTGAACAACTTAAAAATGTCAAAATAAATAAATAAATAAATAAATAAATAAATAAATAAATAAATAAATAAATATGTAAGCCATGGAGAATTTATTTTTATGGAAGAAGCAAGCCTGGTTTTTTGAAGGTTCTTATTTTGTATAGATTTATTTCATTATTTTCTCAGATTATATATATATTTTTATATATATATATATATATACACCCATACATACACACACATACAACACACATATCTATATATAAAATCTGAGAAAAACATACATATCTTTATCTATATGTTTGTGTATATGTGTGTATTATGGATGTATATATGTATATGTGCATATGCGTGTATATGTATATATTATATACTCCTATATTCATGGGAATGTACACTATGGTTTGTATATAGTTTAACAAGNTATCTATATGTTTGTGTATATGTGTGTATTATGGATGTATATATGTATATGTGCATATGCGTGTATATGTATATATTATATACTCCTATATTCATGGGAATGTACACTATGGTTTGTATATAGTTTAACAAGCAATGTTCTGGAGAGTATTCCTAGCCATTCTCTATATCCTTCCTTCAAAATGTCTACAGCAGAGAAAGTAGCTTAYTCTTTAATTTTTTTTCCCTAGACGAAGCACCAGAAAATTATTAAACTTTTTTAAATAACCAATTTTCCATTGGTTATATTCATSTCTTATAGCCTGACATAACTTTCTTTTGTAAGAGATGATTACATAAACTGAGTCTAAAGTGATTCCCATATGCCTGTGATGGATGGACGGATGGAAGGYGATTTATGCTCCCGTCCATTTGTCMTCACATACTAAGTGCAAGTGACTTTGATGTAACAGATATAACATTGAACATAAGTAGTCCTAGGGTACCTATTGGCATATAGAATTTGGCTGTTAAATTTTTATTTGGAGAAATTAAATTGTGGTAAGCTATACATAACATAGGATTTGCCGTGTCAACCATTCTGATGTGTGTGCCTCATTAACATTAAATGTACCTACATTTTTGTTTTTCCATTTTCGTCATATTCATTTCAAAAATATTTTTAACCTACTAGAACAGAACATCTGCACCTATCAAGCAAACACTACTCTTTGCCCCTTACCTGTAGTCACTGACAACCACTGTTTATTCTGTTTCTGAATTTTACTTCTCTGTGCATCTCATATCAGTGTAAACACATAGTATTTGTATTTGGGTGTTCTTATTTTTTAAGCACAAAATCTAWAGGTTTATTTACATTGCAACATGTGAAAATATTTTATTATGTTTCAAAACACATCTTTTTTATGGACACATAATAGTCCAAACTGTTAATGTACTTCACATTTCCCTTTTGGCATTCTATTGACATTTGAGTTAATTTTACATTTGTGTTGTTATGAAAAATACTCCTAGGAACATGTGGGAGGCACCGGCTTCCAAGAGTCTTTAGTATCAGTTCTTTAGACAAATATGGAGAAATGGCATTGCAAGATCAGACAGTAACACATATCTTATTTAGGAACTTCCACATAGTTTAACACAGCAATTATTCCCATTGACACTTTTAGCAGAGGTGATCTGGGCTTACCAATTCCTTGTAGATTTTTAAACCATCTTTTAATGGAATAGTAATGGGCTGAAGAAAATGAGAAGACTATAAGACCCTTGCAGCAAGTAATTACAGAACCCTTCTTGCTGGCCCAAATATTTAACAAAAATTTAATTAGAATGTTACTTTATTTTAAAACAGATTGCACATTAATCATAAACTACTCTTCTTTGTAACAAAACAACCAACAGCTAGTTAAGGATGAGTTCATTTTGCCTTATGGTTTCACAGGGCTAGAATCTCATCATGGTGGGAATGCTTCCTAGTTTTATGTCTTTAGGCTCGAAACAAGTTAAAGTTACTTGAGAAAAGGAAGCCTCAATGAAYAAGAGGTTCTCTTCCCAGAATGGTCTGTGGGAAAGCCTATGGTACTTTTTTTTTTTCTTTTTGGTTTTTCGAGACAGGGTTTCTCTGTGTAGCCCTGGCTGTCCTGGAACTCACTCTGTAGACCAGGCTGGCCTCGAACTCAGAAATCTGCCTGCTTCTGCCTCCCAAGTGCTGGGATTAAAGGCATGTGCCACCACTGCCTAGCTACATTTTCTTGATTGATACCCACTTCACTGTGGCCAGTGCCATCCCTCGGCCATTGAACCTGGATTCTATTCAAAGGCAGACTGAAAAAAGTCCTGGGAATCAGCCAGAAATCAGCACTCCTCCATAGCCTCATTTAAAGATTACTTGAKGGCTGTTTGATATTTTGAATTAAGAATCTGTTGACAGCTGGGGTGGAAGAATCCATCATGATTAACAGAGAGCAGAACCTTTGAGATAAAAATCTCCTGGGAGTATCCTCAAGGTCAGCACACGAAAGGGAAGCTATGATCTAGAGGGTCCACAGCCGGAAACTCAACTTTATACTAAGAGTCAGCCAGGTGGTACTGGTTTTAAAGGCATGAAGCAATCATGGGGAGCATCTGAGGCCTGATACGCAGGTAATTCAGGGCTAGAGTTCTGAAAGACAGGCCTGGTGATGATGTTATTGTGGTGCAGCCTAAGTTACAGTCAAGGTTCTGGAATTGAAGGGATTAYGGAGGGAAGTTGAGGCTTGGCACTATRTTGTGCGGCCAGAGTCTCCAAGAGAGACTGTTGGTGAAGTTGAAGAGTTGTAGAGACCGTGGCATTTTGGAGATAACTGTACCATAGAGCAAACAATAAGGACAGCAGTAGCTAAGGGGTTGCAGCTGGCTTAAACCTAGAAGACAAACTGCATGTGCTTTGAATGGCAAATCCAGAGATGTATGACAGTCAGAGATGGCATGGAGGGAGGAGCAAGAGGAAGCCCATAGAGCTACCTGGAACTGGGGTGAAACGGGGAAACCTCACAATATTTCCACAGTGATGTACTGAATGGTCAGGGACTTGGAAGGAGAATGTTTGGATAATTGGTGAAACATCTGGGAAGACATATATTGTGACAGGTGATGGATGTTTAGCCAGATAATTACTCCTAATGGATATGCATGTAACCATTCTCTGTTGTGAACTTCTATTTCAACTTGATTTGCTTTTGTGTATGAACTTGTGGTGAACTTTTAAACATGTGATCACGCGTTTTGAAAGTTGTCTAAGTATTGAGGACAAAGGATTTTGCCTTATCCCCTTTTTTTTCATCCATCCTGTCTTCCCCCTTTTTCTTAGATAGCTTTCATAGGAAATGTTTTACAACGTAGAAATAAATGCTATAATCACTTTTTAAAGTGTCTTTTTTTCCCCTTGTGACTTCCAACTATCAGGGCTACAAGTTAGAGCCATGCAGTTCCTTCCTAGATAGGACAAAGACCACATTACCTAATTCTCCTTAGGCTGCAGGTGTTAATCACCTAAACCAGCAGTATTTTACTCTCAGAAAGAGCAAGAAAGTTTTTAGGACTTTTTAGAAGTTATCAGCATTTCAGTATAGTTAGAAAGCTAGAACTTGGGGAGACCCTCAGACTTTAAAGCCACCCCAGAGTCCTACTCTGTGCCCTTGTCTCTACCCTCTCCAGGCTGGGAGACTCCCAGGATCTAAACTGGTACCTGCAAAGGGCATGACAATATGTGTACCCCTTATGAATGCTTATCAAAAGAGGACACAAGCTGAGGAGGAATTCAATAAACAAATAGATTGGATGATCAAAACTGCTTGCAGGCAAGCTCTTTCTCTAGCCTTTCTGATCTTTGTCTATGGGCCAATGAACAAAGTGGCCATGGTGACAGAAATGGAAGAGGGCTTATGTATGAACTTGATAACTTACCAATAATGACTTGGATATGTCTGGAGTTGAGTGCCGTATTTGGCAGGAGCAGAAACCAACACTGAACCCTTATATGCCACCAATTCATGGTGTAGTAAGACAATGACTAGCTTTTACGTTGACTACATCAAGACACTTCCAGGGCAGCACTGTATAATTACTGAAATTGTTACTTAGTTTGGTTGTAAAATTTCAATTCCTGCCCAGAATGCTTCTGCCCAAACAACTGTCCACAAATGGTCAACAAACAAACATCTTATCTTTCATCCTAGTTTTCCACACAGCATCACTTTTTATCAAAGAATTCACTTCACAGCCAAAAGATGCAGTAGTGGACCCATAGTAGTGGAATCTACTGGCCTTATCATGTTCYACACCATCTTGAAGCAGCCAGCTTCTTAAAATGGTGGAATGGCTATTTAAGGATACAGTCACAGCAGCATTTAAACAGCAACAGTCAGGAGCAGGGAGATACAGAAGGCTGTATATGCTTTGAATCAGCATCCACAATATGACAGTTTCTCATACAGCCATGTCTCACAGGTCCAATAATCAAGGGATTGCTACCAATGGGAATGGTACCAGCTACTATCATCTCTAGTGACTCGCTAGGAAGTGATTCATCTTCCCATTATTCTATTCACTGATAGCATAGAAGTTTTGAATTGAATGGGCTTGTATTTCAGCCAGAATGAGGAATGTCTTACACCCTTCAGTGATGAAACTAGGGGTTAGTTACATTTCCAGGGAAACAATATCTGCATTTGTTTTTTGTTTTTTTTTTGTTGTTGTTTGTTTGTTTGTTTTTTGGCTAAGAGTAGAAGTAATACAGAATAGGTAGTAAAAGAATGTAAATATTAGCTAAAGTTACCTGACAAGTTTCATTCAGAATTGACATGACTGTTTCTGGCCTGTCCTATTTTTCTAAAACCACTTTTGTGCACATATACACATTCATTAAGCAGATATTTGCTTTACAATGTAATGTAATGTCATTTGAGATCATTTTAATGGTTAAATACACCAAATCTATATTATCATATTTAACGTATTTAAAACTAAAAGATAAACCATTCTTTAAGGAATTTCATCAATTCTAACATACACACACATATTATACATTTATGGCTGTGTGTAAGATAATGATTTTTTGATAGGCAAAATGATGAACCTTCTCATTTTCTTTTCAATATATGCTTGGAAGTTGACAAGGGGTGGACATGTGAAGGTGGGTGATGGCTAATCTTAGTTTGCAATGTGAATGGATTGGCAATTAACTGAATGCAAATCACTTGGCTCTCTAGTGAGGGACTGTTTTGATTAGATTCTAGGTTAGATAGAAGTCCTTCCTAAATGTGGGCAGCACCTTCTGGTAGCAGGCCAGGTAAAAGGACATGCCAAAAGAGACTTTGCCTCTTRCATACTTGCCTTTACTCTCGTTGCAAAGTTCATCTATCCTGTGGCTGCAGTGTGCACTCTCCAAGATTAGAATGAACACTGACTAAAGACCAGAGGCACTCCAGGAATCCAGTGTCAGGGACTGTTTTGATGTCTATCCTGGTGATCAGGTAACTACCAGGTTCTTAGCTCCTTTGGTGAGAGGTAGCTCTTGTTGCGCTGCTGAGACCATACTCTGTAAACTACTCTAATAAAGCTCATACACACACACACACACACACACACACACAAATATATGTTCTATAAATTTTGTTCCTCTAGAACACCTTAATTCAATTAGCCTAATCTTTAGATATTCGTAATTTTATATTATGAAAGACAACATGTATCTCCATGTTCTTGTTTTGTCTTAAAATGAAATATTAAGACAATGGGAAATGTACTTCATTGATTTAGAGTGAACTTGTTGTGGGTGAATTCATTGAAAACAAGCCTTACCATGAAGATGTGTGTGATGGTGCTTTACCACAAATGCCTCTAGTTGCAAGCATTAGGGCACAAGAACAGTTGTGATAGGGAGAAAACAAGAAAAGCTAAACACAGATACATTCTTAGTAGTGTGAGCTGTTAAGGCCTAGGTACAATTTTAAGGCCTAGGTAAGGCCTGGCTAGCCTGCCATTATAAGGAAACTTTCTGATATGTTTCTGTTGTTACTAGGAAACTTTCTAATGCTAAGATGGTTACATATTCTGTTATGTTTTATGACTTTGGAAACAAATCATGATACAAGTCAGCAGAACTGCTTTGTATAGTTACCCACAAAAAGCTTGGACCCAAATCTACCATCCAGCAGCACTTTTTTTTTTAAGATTTATTTATTATATTTGAGAATACTGTAGCTATCTTCAGACACCCCAGAAGAGGGCGTCAGATCTCATTATGAGAGGTTGTGAGCCATCATCTGGTTGCTGGGAATTGAAATCAGGACCTTCAGAAGAGCATTCAGTGCTCTTAACCCCTGAGCCATCTCTCTAGCCCCTTCCAACAGCACTTCCTGCACCTGTGTTTAAGCTTTCATGGTATTTGCTTTTACATGCTGCCCCTGAAATGGACCCCATCATAAGAGATGTAGGAAACTATTTAAAAATAAGACTTCCATTTGGGGTAGTCTTCTAGTAAAGTTTAATCTCCCAAGACCTCCCTGGGAACTGACATCCTACTTGGCAGAAAGGCATATACATGGACACAAATAACCAACATCCTAGTTGCTAAGTGTCTTAGTCAGGGTTTCTATACCTTCGCAAACATTATGACCAAGAAGCAAGTTGGAGAGGAAAGGATTTATTCAGCTTACTCTTCCACATTGCTGTTCATCACCAAAGGAAGTCAGGACGGAACCCAAACAGCTCAGGATATAGGAGCTGAAGCCGTGGAGGGATGTTACTTACTGGCTCGCTTCCCTTGGCTTGCTCAGCTTGGTTTCTTGTAGAACCCAAGACTAAGGGATGGCACCACCCACAATGGGCCTTCCCCTCTTAATCACTAATTGAGAAATGCCTTTTAGCTGGATCTCATGGAGRCATTTCCTCAACTGAAGCTCTTTTTTCTGTGATAACTCCAGCCTGGGTCAAGTTGACCCAGAAAAGCCAGTACAGCTAGTAAAAGCATGAATATTAGATAAGCAAAGTCCTTTGCCATAGTGGAATATCCCAACCAATGGGAGCAGGACAAATATATAGCGAAGGCATATTTCTAACAAAATTCTCAAGTACTTCGATCCTGATTGGTGAAATAACTTGGCACACGTTTGTAGATTTTCGGCTTAAAAAGCTGATAGGATCTTAATTCAGTGTCACAGTTCCGTTGCCAAATCTGGCCCAAGGCTCTGGTCAATCAGTCCTGAAACTTATGCTCAGTAAACTATCCCTGTCTGACTGAGATCTGTGCTTGTGTGGTTTGTGAATCCTGGAACCCAATATGCGGCTGTGAAAGAGTAATTTGAGACTTCTGTCTCTGTTTATAGAGTAATGGTTCTCAACCTTCCTAATGATAGTAATTAATACAGTTCCTCTTGTTGTAGTGACCTGCAACCATGAAATTATTTTGTTGCTGCTTCATAACCATAATTTTGTTACTGTTATAAATCCTGATATGAAATATCTGATATCCAGGATATCTGATATGTGATCCCTTTTGGGTTGCAAGTCACAGGTTGAGAACCATTGATCTAGAGGAAAACATTTGAACTACGTAGTTGCCATGTATAAGGTAGGGTCTGAGTTTTCTATTTCCCATGCAGAAGTGTAAATCAAATTCTGTCAGCCTGGGAGAAGGCCGCAATAAAGCAGGTATAGATATTAGCAGCCATGATTGAATACAAACTGGGACTGTGCAGAAAAATGTATAAGGATGTAATAAAGTATGACAAAGTACTGAAAACCTACTTCCACCAATGTTAATAAAAGATTGATTGTAGGTGTCTTGAGCCGAGGTACAGACCAAGGAGCTGATGTTAGCTGGGTGCTGGAGAAGAGTAGGCACTTAAGGGATAACACAAATCAAGAATTTTGTATCAAAACTTTATTTATTAAACAAAAAAATGCACCATTGGAATAACATTTCTATAAAAAATGAATAGGAGACTGTTCTACAGTGATTACAAAACCCCCTTTTCCTTGTGTAGTAGTATACAAGTTCGTGTGTAGAAACAGTCGTCGTGTTTTAAACGGTAAGCAAGCTTCCTTTCTCATAGAACAACATTTACACTTAAATATTGCAACCACTACTCTAATTTGGTTAACAATGCTAGAGTCCAACAATTCCAAGAGACTCTTTGTAGGTTCAAAACACCTTTCTATGAAAAAAAGTGTTTTGTAACAACAAAAAGTTTCTCTTTCCACTAAGGCTATTAAAGCTGTAGTATACCCATTTCTACCAAATAAGCACATCACTATCACACTAATAGAGTTGCAAAGCCCTTTGAGAGAATGAATAGCACTAGTTTGCAAAATGCTATCCAAGTTATTTTAGGTTTGGTGTTATCTTCTTTGAAACCCTCTATAGGGAGAAGGTGGAGATGGTGGAATTTTTAGTGAAGGCTTTGCTTGGCCTGGATGTTTCCTCATGCCCAATACTGGACAGTCCATTTCTAAAGCGGTCCTTCTGCGATACAAAACACTGCAGCTTTAACAGCCATGCCTAGGTCCCAACCATATCTCCCTTTGTATCATAAATTATCCAAAAAAGAAGCCACTTCTAAATAATAAATTAAATATTACTTATAAAAAGTACCCCCTCGTACCCACCCGCCCTTCCCCCAAACAAGCTGACAATTCACAAAGTTCAGAATCGTCAGGTTTACCCTACAATAATAAAAAACACACTTTTCCTCCTCACCAACATTCCTTTCTTGCCTCTGAAAATACACATCGAACACACAGTGAGATCCCTTGGCCCACGGCTCTGTGTTTGCTATTTCTTGCACAGTTTTTGCTGTTGCTCTCCTATCAACCAAAAAAAATAAAAAGATAAAAAACATAAGATGGTAAAGCAGAAAGCTGAGAGCAAGCGACAAACACCCTTCAGAGTTGCTTTGTTGCTGGAAGTCTTCCCAGTGAAGAGTTATCCAATTGCAGCAGGGTGGACCAGATCAGAAGTTACAGTTGCGCTCATTTGCTGAGATGGGCATGGCATTGTCTCCTATTTAACCTCACTGACAAGAAATATAGCATTTCTGTTACAAATCAAATCTTTTTGGAAGCAGTTATTTGACTAACAAGGTACACCGAGGCCTGGGGACATCTATGTTCGGTTCGATGGGGCGTCACACCTATCTGATTTTCTCAAGTATCCAAATGACTTTAAAAATACTAAAGTCCAAAGCTTGTCTGAGTAATATTTAAATGATTTTTGAAAATCATTAGATGAATACAAATTATGAGGATGTGGCTTTGAATTTGAGTTTAGAAAAGGAAGCTTGTATTTGTGTATGTGGTAGTTTCTGGGGATCCACAGTGCCCTGGGCTCTTTAATTCTTGAACTCACAGTGAGGAGATGTACCCAGGTATATGAGGGCTTGATACTAAATTTTGGCCTTGGAGATGGCCTGTGGTTGCATAAAGAGAACTAGATAAGAAAGGGARAATATATAGATTCTATATTATGACTCTGCATCTTTTTGAAGCTCACATTACTTTTATTTCTTTAAATTCACCCAAGACTTGGGAGTTTTCCATTTTCCTTTGCCTCCCTCACTGGAAATAAGCATTCCAAAACCTCTAAAACCCAGGATMAGATTTTATGTAAAATGGCAGGAAGCCTCTTAAGAAGTAACTTTTTATGGGACTTACTGTGCAATCTACAACGTCTGAGACACTGTGTCGCACTTGTAGGTGACTTTAAGATGCTTTATACAAAGTTAGGAGAAGCTTCCCAAGGAGAGGGAAGTTTCAGCCATCATCTCTGAGAACACACTCTGAGGGTGTGTTGGAAAGACCTATGCTTGAGAAGCTGTTTCATGGGAAAGCCAGTGAATGACAAGCTTTGGCTTCAAAGTGTTGTCTGGAGTCTCCTTGTGTAAATGCCACCTTTGCAGAACATGAAGCACATGCCCTCCTTTTAAACAATCTTTATTTTGAAGAAACCCAAACTACTACTACATCCAATCCCTAAAAAGAATGYCCTAAATAAGTCTAATTCTTATATCATTGGTTTAATTTTTTTTTATTTCTGGGTTGTTGAACTGAGTATGTATTTAATAGTAGCCAAATATAAAGCTATATTATTTAAATATTCTAGAAGATTATGGGTTTATTGTATGGAGGCAGCTATAAGCACTAAGAAATGCTTAACTTTTGACTAGAGCATTATACAAATGTTTTGAATATATTCTGAGCCCTCTTTATTTTTGTCAGTTTAAACAAATGCAGAAATTTATGGAGGAATGAAAATTACTTTCTTATCAAAATGAAATAGAAAAAAAGCAAGAAGGCTCTTGCTTTGCATTTGTATAAATGCAAGTGTATAAAAACCTGAGTCCTCCTGCCAAGTTTGATGTTTTTTCCCATTCCCAGAAAACTAACTCCTGGTGGCAGAGATGCTGGATGCCTGTTCAGCTTTGCCCTGTGGGGCTCAAAGAAAGAGTTTTTTAAGTTTAAAGGGCCCTGTATGGAATGAGCTAGACTCATAAACTAGATTAAGTCAGGCTGCCTCACACCAGTTACAGACCTAGGAATTCGCATGTGCCCTAGAACCATGGGTAATTTTACTGTACACACATGAATCACTGGAAAGATTATGGGAACAAGAGCTCTGCAGAAGCTGTGTTGAACTAATTGTATGTTAAAATCACTGAGCTAATGAAACCAGTCTCCTGAGACTATGTAAATGGTTCCACTGTATATTCCAAGCATGACAATATGACTTATTAGAATCACCGACTGCTAAAATAAACTATTATATTTGTTAACTGAAATTTTCAAGGGGTGTGGAAGAACTATAACTGACTAAAAATAGAGAGCATACTTTCAATGACTTCTAAAGTTTATGTTTTCTGACATCATTGATAGGTTGAAAAAAACTCGAGTTTTGTAAAATTTCTGGTTGTCTTGACTTTCCAATTAGCRTTTACAGAACAGCTTTCATTATAACTCATTCCCTGAAATTTGAAATTTGAGGTTTGTAGCACACCCCAACCCAAAACTTGAGTTGACTCTCACGGATATCAAATGCCTCTGAAAAGTGGTTCTTCTTTCTTTTTTAAAAATACTAGACAGGGGAATGTATTCTAGAAGTTCAATAAACATTTTCCAGTATGAAGTAGTGGATTTTTTTTAAAGTGTTCATTGCTGTTAAGAAATGCTTTATTTCAGGTCAGTTAAGCGTTGACTACCTCAGTGCCCAAATATCACACCAAAGCATTCTGTCCCATTGAATAACATCACATAGTTCTTNAAAACTAACTCCTGGTGGCAGAGATGCTGGATGCCTGTTCAGCTTTGCCCTGTGGGGCTCAAAGAAAGAGTTTTTTAAGTTTAAAGGGCCCTGTATGGAATGAGCTAGACTCATAAACTAGATTAAGTCAGGCTGCCTCACACCAGTTACAGACCTAGGAATTCGCATGTGCCCTAGAACCATGGGTAATTTTACTGTACACACATGAATCACTGGAAAGATTATGGGAACAAGAGCTCTGCAGAAGCTGTGTTGAACTAATTGTATGTTAAAATCACTGAGCTAATGAAACCAGTCTCCTGAGACTATGTAAATGGTTCCACTGTATATTCCAAGCATGACAATATGACTTATTAGAATCACCGACTGCTAAAATAAACTATTATATTTGTTAACTGAAATTTTCAAGGGGTGTGGAAGAACTATAACTGACTAAAAATAGAGAGCATACTTTCAATGACTTCTAAAGTTTATGTTTTCTGACATCATTGATAGGTTGAAAAAAACTCGAGTTTTGTAAAATTTCTGGTTGTCTTGACTTTCCAATTAGCRTTTACAGAACAGCTTTCATTATAACTCATTCCCTGAAATTTGAAATTTGAGGTTTGTAGCACACCCCAACCCAAAACTTGAGTTGACTCTCACGGATATCAAATGCCTCTGAAAAGTGGTTCTTCTTTCTTTTTTAAAAATACTAGACAGGGGAATGTATTCTAGAAGTTCAATAAACATTTTCCAGTATGAAGTAGTGGATTTTTTTTAAAGTGTTCATTGCTGTTAAGAAATGCTTTATTTCAGGTCAGTTAAGCGTTGACTACCTCAGTGCCCAAATATCACACCAAAGCATTCTGTCCCATTGAATAACATCACATAGTTCTTYGAAAGTACTTCCAGAAAAAAAATCTCAGTAAATTGAACAAGCACTCTTATTGAAGGAAACATTTGCAAATGGACCAGACTTTCTAATGAACCATTTGAACAAGCCCTCTCTTTGACATCAGATTTCCTTCCCGACATAAAACTGTAAAAAAATAATCTGAATTATTATTTCTGTTACAGTGCCATTTTGCTCAAAATATTTCATTCAGGGATTCATATATAATTACTCACCTAATAAAAGGAGCTATTAGGTTGTAAAGATCCGATCCTTGCCATGCTCTTTTAAAATTATGACCTACTCAAGCTTGAAATCAAAGGCAGAGCTGAAAGGAAGAATTCAGCTGAAACTCTCATTGCATTTTCAAGTCACCTAACTGATAAATATGCAAACTAGTTCCCTTTTGGACACTCAGCTGCATAAATAGGGATTAACTCCAAATACAGCTGAAAATTCATGGACTAAAAGGGAATGCACAGGATGTTCTTATATTCATCTAGTTTCAAGCTGTAGATACATGGCAATAGAAGTTTAAAATTCTAGTCCACAGTTTTAGATGCTGCTTTGAAAAATACCTACAGGAGTTATGATGTGTAGATGTGAAGTGGCGTCCAACCCTCTCTCCTCCCTGACTCTGTCTTAGGCATGGGTTGGAAGGTTGCCTTGCCAACAGAACCTGGGGTCAACATCTGTCAATGTTGCCTGGCACAGCTCGATGARGATGCTATTGGTGGAAGTGACATCAACTCATGAAAAGGTGCTCTGGGATATGGTTTTTCATGCTCCTTTTCTTTCTTTTGAGCTTGCTCTCAGGAAGTCTATTATCTCCACAGAGGGATATTGGGGACACAGGATATATGACGCATGGAATTGGCCATTTTATCTAAGGCTACTTGTTCAGGAGAAGTAGGGGAATGCTTGTGGAAGTAGGGGAGGACAGTGGAGTTCTTCTGGCCAAACTCCTGAAGAAGAAGCCTTAGTGAAACCCAGACAGGCTATCACAGTGTGGAATGGCATAGAAGCCACTGAAATCTTAAAATGTCCTATGACAAGCTCAAGTACACAATCACTATGTGTCTGAGAAGATTGCATATTGTATTCTCCTTCTAGAAAGGTGTTGTTGTTGGCAGGATGCCACCAGTTGAGGATTTTTAAGTTTCTACTCGCTATACATAAACGTTAATCAAGGATGGATTTACAAATACTTGCTAAAATTGGTAAAAATTTATACCCACTCACTAACATCTGCCACTTGTGTGAGATGGAATGATTGAGCTATAAACARGCATTCACTGCCTTTTTCTTATTCACTTATTTACTTTTTTATGCTGTCAGGAAAACATCCAATCCTTTGGTGCTATGGAGTGAGAGAGTTACCATGGATGCTCTGTAGTTGAAAAAAATAGTGAGTTTGTATTGATTTGCTATGGCATGGTACAGGCTGAAATAATGCACTTGTGAGACTAGACCTACATAGAAAATGAAAGGTCTCACTGAAGGAAAATTTAGGCATTAGTTATGACACCATGGTCCCTGCAGTGACAAAGACCCAGAACTATGCTAGCAGCTTCAGCCTTGACTTTGCAGTGAAGATGTATCTTCAGGACCTCATGACCATTGTTGTATAATTCCTCATATCCATATAGGATGTGATGCTGATTTCTTCTGAAGTGCTTCAGATGTTCCTTAACTGAATGGTCCAGATGGTTGACCTGTACACTGGTTAGAGTTTTTGGACACAGGTGTGCTGTTTTTGAATAATTGGTATGCTGTAAAGTTCCCAGAAGATCTCAACATTTTGGCAATGCATGTCAAAAGGCGGAGCCTGTGATGGCGTTGAGTTGTTTCATTAGCCCTTCCAGACTTGCCATCTGTTCACTCAGGTCATCCTGTTCATATACCTGGAGAGAGAATGAGAAGAGAATCAGGATGAGGTCCTGATAGGCTCATTTCATCAAGGATCCACTTAGTATCTGGCTGTAAGTTGGGTCACTTATTATTCTTGAGTTTGACATAGTGAGCGATAGGTAGAACAGCTCTCAGAATATTTTAACTCAAAGAACTTGTAATAGAAAAAGAGCTATCAATAAGCTATTGAATACTGCTTCCCTGTACTCTATACCTTTAATAGGGGAAAAAAGCTTCACTGTTAAAAATATACTATTTTAACTCATATTCTTCCAATGGCTTGCTTTGTAGTAATGAACAAGGAAATTTATTTGTTTTGTTGTTTTACCAACTATAATGTTAAAGAGACAGTTGGAGGAAAGATATGGAGGATGGGTTTGATTGTATAAAACATATATACATACATACATACATATATACAAATTCTCAAAGAAAGAAAAGTACAATGGATAGAATCTTTTGCAAAAATGATCTTTGTTTAGAAATTTAAATCTTTCTACTAACCAAAAAAAATTAGCTGCCTTAAAAATCAGATATTCAACCAAGTTATGCCTTCTCTCTGTGGGTTTCAGACCCTAGGATAAGGGACCACAGGGGTGCATATTTTACATATAAAAGCAGGCCTGGTTCTCCAAGCATCTCTCAGTCCCTACCTGGGATACCTGGCCTCCAACCCTGAATCTCAATCCCAGAGGCTGGGCTGCCCTTTCCCCAGAGGCTCTATAGGTCACAGTGTGTGACCTGTTGTTCATATTAATACAGCAGTTCCTTTTCATTTTGATAGGCTATCTATAAATAGGTATCTAAAAAAATATCTAAAGATCAACATCATCAGTATTTTTTTTTAAATAAAGTGACATAGAATTTAAGTTTTACATGGCAACTTGACGATTTCTTGACTGATAAGAAATTTATAGGTTATAACTTTAGCTTGTGAGTGGAAACAAAGTTTATGTCCAAAGCCAGAGTGCTTGGCATAGGTGTGAAGGAACTCTTGCAGTGTGATATAAATTCTGTATAAGAGGCTTACCTGCACAACTCTAACTGAATGGATCACCTTTCATTCACCATGAGTTCCTTGCTGGATGTTATTTGTGAGTTCCAGGATTTCTACTTATCTACCATTCAGTTACTGGCCTTAGAACTTTTGGTYTAATAAAGAAATGATTTGAACRTTTATGTAGTTGCTGCTTTTAGTTATTCTTTTATTTGTCAAATGGGAATATGTCGAATACTTCAGTGCTGCCTGCTGGCAAATGATCATTAAATAATAAGTCCCTCCTTTTCCTATTTCTTAAATATAGTTCATTTTAATAAATATAGGCGTGAATGAAATTCTGGATTATTCTCAACCATCCGTTTTAATTAGTTATATGATTGAGTCAATGTTCTAAATCATGATTTGTACTCTATATAGAAAATAAGCATTACTTAATATCATGGTCAGAGAGTGCTCTAATCCTGCTGAATCAATGCTCATCATATCAAGTGACCTGCAGAAGAATTTGTTCTACAGGATCCTCAGGAAACTTGTCATCCACAGAAGAACATTCAAGACACAAGGGCACGTGGCATCAACCCATGAGCTTCTTTTAGAATTATGAACACGTTAATGAATAGTTTGGTCATATAACATTCAGAACTGGCCAAGGATTGAAAAGTAACCCATTGACTCAGCAYACTGTCTTGTATAAAAAGARTGAAATTGTAAARTGATTACTTGATCAGTCATTTTTGTTTCACTTCCTGATTCCTTTTTTTCTTCTCTTCTTCTTTTTTTCTCCTTTTGCTTTTTAAGGCAGGGTCTCCCTATGTGCTCCAGAATGGCTTTGAACTSTCTATGTAGGCCAGGTTGACCTCAAACTCAGAGCTTTATAAGCCTTTGGTGCCTTTGGTGCTACTGCACTGGTTCTTGGTCAACCACTTTCAGGTTTGATGTTTTGTTTGTCTGGGTGGTTTATCTGAATGCAGCTATTAAATTCTTKAAAGACTGTTACTCTAAAATGAAATGTGTTTCCTTTATGAGACATATACCTAATTCTGAATGCATAATGAGAAAACCTAAGGAAAAATGCCTTATTGACATTTG
>BDUI01011159.1:36645-48694 GCA_002335545.1 Apodemus speciosus
GAAAGGAAAGGAAAGGAAAGGAAAGGAAAGGAAAGGAAAGGAAAGGAAAGGAAAGGAAAGGAAAGGAAAGGAAAGGAAAGGAAAGGAAAGAAACAAAGAGAAACTACACCAAAGGCCTAGCCTGCAGAGCATCAGAATATGGTCTGACTTGGACACAGGATCTGTGCAGATGTCATGTTGCTGAGATGAGGGTAACTGGCTGGGCCCTAGCCCAATATGCTTGTGTTCTTATGGAAACAGGGTTGTCTAAGGGGGCAGCCGTGAATGGAGGAAGATAATAGTAATTCTTTAGCTATGATAAAGGAGGAGAGAGGGACACAAAACAGGTCCTCCCTCATAGCCCTCAGAGAGAGCCAATCCCACTAACACCTTGGTTTTGCATATTAAGCCTCCAGAATGGTTAGAGAGTCTCTCTCTTTCCCACATATTCTGCTAATACAACCTCTGGAGCCCCAGGCAGGTCCTGGCTCTAAGCCTCTCCCCACCTTCACCCCTCATCCCTGCCACCTGGCTGTGTCCTAAGCACTTGGGAATCTGTGGCTTTCACTTCTGCTGCCCCCGCGTGGCGAGGCCATGGCATGTTCCCTGGCAGAAAGGAGTCCAGGCAGTTGAGGGGCTAGCTTCATTCTCCAGCAGGACTCTGGGTAGAAGACGTACAAGCCATCGGAGCTGGGTCAGAGAAACCTGGAGACAGAGCGCGTGCTTGAAAACTAGAGGGAAGGCAACCARAAAATAGACGCCTACTGGAACATAAAATCTCTGAACTGAATGAAAAAGACTCTGCCTCAACAACAGGCTGCAGAGGGGAAACTTCAGGCCACAAAGAAGACAAATGTCTTCTCTCTCCATATGTCTCCCAGAGAGGTTTCTACCACAGAAACAAGTATCTTCATTAAAGTAATTACATTTTATTTCATAAGGTGATATCAATGAAATATACCCCAACTTGATGGTCCTAAACATTTATGCACAGATGCCAATATGCCAATGGTAGGTAAATTCCCTCTAGGGGGGGCACTGTTATAGCTCAGCAGTTCTCAACCTGTGTGTTGTGACCCTTTCACAGGGTTGCCTAAGACCATCAGAAAACACAGGCATTTACATTACGTTTCATAACAGTAGTAAAAGTATAATTACAAAGTAGGAATAAGAATAATTTTATGGTGGGGTGTCACCACAACATGAGGAACTGGCTCACCAGTCAGCAACTGCCTGAAACAGCAGTGACTTGGTCAAGAGTCTCTACTGCCCCTGGTGGTCAGGTAGACGTACTGCAGGAGTGAAATTTTCACACTCCAGGGTAAACCACCCCATTGCAACACAGATGGGACAGGAGCCTCCATGAGAAACTATTGTTCAGAAGAACAAGATTATAGAGCGAGAAACCCACAGAAAGAAAAAAGGAAAGGTTTCCTAGGCCAATCTAGCTATGAAAAAGTTTCTTAAAGAGTAGAAAACAGAATTTTTCTTTTCTCTTGGGTAAAGTATGCGTTAATGTGAAAATGCAGTAGTTCCCAACAGCTCCTTTCCTAAAGCCCTGCTCTTTATAAAACCTATGACATAAATGATTAAGGCAATCACAGCCCAGTCTCCCCGCAACTGTGCTGGTAACATGAAGCAGGTGGCCCCGGAGCCCTGCTGCCTCAGAGTTCAGTCTTAGGTGGAAGCCATCTTTATCCCAAATGTCCTCAGTGGAGAGAGACTAGAGAGGTGTACTGACATGGGGGGACAGTCATCAGTCACCCCACATGGACATTATCCCTCCCTCTAAGCAAAGGAGCGTGGCTAGATTGTGTAGTGGTCCCAGAAAAGACGGATGTAAGCAGAGTCCTTCACCCCAGCCACAGCACAGCCGGCAACACTACAATGTTCTGAACCAAAACTGGAAGAAAAAGAGAAATAACCGATGGAAAAGAATATTTCCTAGAAACGCACATAATCTGGACAAGCTCCTGAGTCAGAGAAAAACAACACCAGAGTCACTCTTGCTTCATTTCAAGGGTCTCCAGCTCTGTCAGATTCTCTCCCAACAAGCACCCCACAGCCATGGAGGAATATGGCGGTAGACATGGAAATGACATTCTGTTTATACACAGTTAGTTGTGTGTAATTCCCTCTTTGATAAATATGTTTTTAAACAACCCCTTCAGTCTTGAGAGCCCCAAAGATTTCCAGACACTGAAGCTGAAGTCCAGAGCTGTTTATTCAGTCTGAGAGAACTAGAATTCAGAGACAGGAGAGAGGGGATTGCTAAGTCACAGTCTACTAAGAGGTGAGTGCATATTTGGGTAAGAAGGTTGGAAATAATCTTTATTTGTACAAGTGATATGTGAATACATAGTATTCACATTTTAAGAACCACATATTATAAATGAACCCAAGACTGCTTTCCCAAAACACACATCTCCTCTGCAATGGTGACTGTGGTTTTCCTCTCTGATGTACTCCCCAGTATTACAAAGGTATAAACAAACACACAACACACACGGGTATATAGAGACAATTCATAGACCTGGTTTGTTGACTGGCAAGACATCTCAGTTGGTAGAGTGCCTGCCATGTATGGACCTGAGTCTGATATCCAGTGACTGAATTTAAAACACAAGCTGAGGATACTGGCACACATTTGTTATTCCAGCCCTGAGAGGCAGGACRGCAGAATCTCTGGGTTCAYAGGACAGTCAGCCTAGCCTAATCAATGAGTCCTGGAATGCAATGAGACTGTCTTTAAAACACAAAGGAGCAATGGCTGACATGGACTTCTGGCTTCTACATGCCTGAGCACACATGTGCACCGACACACCAAGAAATCTACAGTTTAAGAGTATGTATGATCTTGTACAGAGAATCAACAGGATCTCTTCAAGTTGTATTCATGCAGATACTATAACCAATATCTTGGGATACTAATCTTTTTAGGGATCTTCTCCAGGCAATCATAGTCTCTTACCCAGCTACAGCCCTCTATATCGACTTAAAGAGATTACAGATACCCTTAGCAATGAAAAGGAAGAAATACTGCATCTACGTGTGTGAGAGAGGACCACACAGGGGCACTGCAAGGGAAGCATGGAATTCATGCGACAATAACAGACCAAAGAGGTAAGAAAGTTTCCTTCTGGATCCCACACAGAACTCACAGAAACCTATGGAGGCCAGGCAGGGGACACACTGGGAGCAGGACAAACGGCAGCTGATGCCTGTCCTTTAATGCAACGTGAAGGAGGCAACTGGAGAAAGTGCGGGCTATGGCAAACCAGAGAGTGACGTCAACCTCCTTGGCACAGAGCAGAACAGCTACCTGTTGAATCTCTTCCACTTTTACAGCTGAAAAAAACCGTAACAGCTAATATTGTCATATTTTAGAAAGTCTCTTCTGGCATTAATCACTGGAGATTAGTTTCTGTTCCTGCTGCTGCGATAAAACATGGGCAAAGGCGACTACAGGGAGGAAGGGTGTGTTCTGGCTCATACTTCCAGAGTCCTGCCTGTCATATCTGTCACAGTGGGCAAGGCACGGAGGCTGCAGCTTCAAGAAGCTTGGTCCCAGCGCATTCACAGACAGGAAGCAGAGGGGTGAATAAATGCTCTGTCTGCTCACTCACTCCACAATGCACACAGTCCAGGACCTCAGGCAAGAGGCGTCCCCACCTACAGTGCGTAGGTCCATCTTCCTACCTCAGTTAACATAATCAATGCAATCTCACGTAGGCCAGTCTGGGAGCCCACCTCCAGGTGAGTCTAGATTCTGTCAGTTAGTACTAACCGATTGCACACTATTTAAAAACCTTGGCCAGTCACACGGCAGGCTGAAGTTGGACCCGAGTGACTCAGATCAGTTCGCAGATTTAGTCAAAGTGCTCTGTGTCTCTCTGGTAGCAAGTATAACCAATGTCTGAATAGAACATTCTTTGTCTAAGTAATATGTTAAGCACAAAGAGTTTTTAAAAAGATTTCGGGGGTCTTTTGTGATGCTTAATAGTGAAAGAATCTTCTGGATGTGTTTGTGAAGGAGTTTCTAGACTAGCTTGAGACAGAAAGACCCATGTGGATGTGGGTCCTGCCTCCACTTCCTGACTGCAGAGGTGACCAGCTATGGCACCCTCCCACCACTATGACTTGGCCACCATGATGGGCTACACACTCCTTCTGTGAGCCAATGTAAAGCCTTCCTTCTCTCCTCCCTCATGTTTCTTTGTGTCTGTTGTTATAGCAACCAGAAAAGTAATGAACATCATTTTCCTTCATAAAGGTATAATTGGCCATCAAGGCGATTTTCGTTCTTCTACTACATTTTGAATGATTTCTTTTGGAAGTGGAGGGAAGACTTGCTCACTGAATAATTGTTTGTTTTTTTCATTCCTTGTTCATTTTCTTCTACATCTACACCAGGTTGGTTCTAACTTGCCCTGCTTTGCCCTGCTTTGGCAATAGATTGAGCTCTATACTTCATTCCTTTGTACAAGGAAAGATGGCTCAACTCTACCTTCAGAGAGAAGCAGGCCAAGGGCTCAGGGAAGACACAGCCTGGGAGGATGCTAGTGCAGGGCTTGTCATCACTTGTGACTCTGAACTTGAATCAGCTCCTGCAATACAACACACTGGCAGGGCTGAGGATGGGAGGGGCAGCCCCTGTCCTAGGAAGCCAAAGAATAACCCTCTTTCCTCTCCTTTCCTTCCCCAGGATGGCATGCTTAACTAGTCCCCATCTCTGCCAAGCTCCATCTGGACTTAAGCTGAGCATGGCGCATGGGGGTGATGAATATGAAATTATCTGGAAGAATGAAGATTGAGCCCTAATTCCTAGAGTCTCTACTTGAAAGGAAGGAACAGTTCTTGGGAATGGCCTGTCCATATAGAAACCCAGATGCACCTACTGGGCTTCCCTCCTGTGCTTAAACAGGATGTTCTGAAGACAATCCATCTACCTTGAAGATGAAATCAGCCATCAGGGGTCCGGCAATCTTGAAGGTTTGTCGGTCAGCACCCTTCTGAAACTCAATCGTCGTGTTTTCTACAACGAAAACCCCAGGACTGTTGAAGCTGTGCTCTCCTCTGCTTCCTTGAAGTGTTTTTGACTCGATGACTGAAAATTTGAAAATAAGATGTCAATATGGGAGCCATCCTAAAGACATTTGATTTTAAGTGACACAATTGCTAAGAGCAACATCAGTAGGTACGATCAACGAATACAGTGGATGTTTCCTCGGCTCATGGACACTGATAGATATTGGCAGAACAGACGTGAGGCTTTATGGTCCATCTACTCATTTCTCAGAACCATTTCCATCATATAATGAAGAGGAATGTTTTCTTAGTTTATGCTTTTTCATGATGGACCTAATATCACAGAGTGAGTGAAGCTAAGTCTCTTACTACACATTCAGAAGAAAGAATCTCAATTCTGCTTTAAAATATTATCTCTTTTTATGTAGGTATAAATTCACAGAAACGAGCACAGAGATGCCCTGTGCAGTCTTCTCTGATCTAGTCCGTGAATCTACGACACCAGAGCCAAAATCAGGAACCCATGCTAAGATGTGTGCTGTGTTAGAGCAACAGTTCTTAGCTGCAATGCCAAAGAACAACTTTCCACATTTCCCAGGATCTCAGCAACAAGGAGTGTGGGAATCTGGAGAGGGTCTGGGGGCAAAGGAAAGCCAGGTGCCATGACATACATCCACTAGATCACAGGGTAGAGTTTATTTCCACTGGTTTGATTTGGGTGCCTAGAAAAGCTGCAGAAGTAAAGGCTTTAGTTTTGAGTTTCCATAGAGTCCTCTGTGGCATCTAAAGCAGGTGGCAAGTGGGAGACCCCAGGAGTCTAGGATCATCCTAGCACTATTAAGGAAGGGAATATACATCTGTGTTCTATTGTCTATTGCCCAAGTAATTTCTCCCCTCCAGCCTCCTCAGTGAGAAGAAGTGAACAAGTAGGACCAGCAGCCTCATGGTGGAAAGTGCATCATGAGCTGATGCCTTCTTCTTTGCCCAGATCTTTGTAACTTGTGCRCATTTGTTTACAGTTAGCCCTGACACACTAAATATGTGTAACTTATGTATATTTGTTTACAGCTAGCCCTGACACACCAAATGTGTGTAACTTGTATATATTTGTTTACAGCTAGCCCTGACACACTAAATATGTGTAACTCATATATATTTGTTTATAGCTAACCCTGACACACCAAATATGTGTAACTTGTATATATTTGTTTATAGCTAGCCCTGACACACCAAATGTGTGTAACTTGTATATATTTGTTTATAGCTAGCCCTGACACACCAANTATTTGTTTATAGCTAGCCCTGACACACCAAATGTGTGTAACTTGTATATATTTGTTTATAGCTAGCCCTGACACACCAAATGTGTGTAACTTGTGTATATTTGTTTACATCTATCCCCGACACACCAAATGTGTGTAACTTGTGTATATTTGTTTACAGCTAGCCCTGACACACTAAATGTGTGCCCACAGCAAATGCATGTTGGCAGCGGGTGCCTGTCTTGCTTAGCATTGCCTTCCTTTGGCCATTATGTATAGTGGCACAGTTCTAGTCATGCTCTGAAGACAGAATGTGGAAGAAAATTCTCTCTTCGCAGTTGGTGGAGGTTCCAGCCTATGACATATTGGCCTTTTGGGTTATGGTTATTAGACCATTTGGTTTACTAATACTTTGAATTGTAAAGATGTTTTTAAAAAGTGTGTGTGTGTGTGTGTGTGTGTGTGTGTGTGTGTGTGTGTGTGTGTGTGTGAATGTCTACCACCTAAGTGCAGTTCCAACAGTGGTAAGAAGAGGGCATGGGATGTGTGCCCTGGAGCTGGATTTACATGCAGATGTGAGCCACTTTGTGGGTAATGGGAACCAAACTTCCTCTGCAAAAGCAGCCAGCACTCTTGAACACTGAGCCATCTTTCCAGGCCTTTACTATTTTTTAAATTACGTTTACTTATTTATGGATGGCTCTTTTGTCATATCACATAGCTCCTGGGGATTGAACTCAGGTAGCCAGACCTGGCAGCAAGGGACTTTAGCTGCTGAGTCACCTCAACCAGCTGAGTCAAACATAGTTAGAGCCATAGTTTTGCTATAATTACATTTGCTATAATTACAAAAAACAATTACATTGCTTTCGCAGGGACTTTCTCATTGCTTCCATTTGGGGAGGAAGGCATGACTGGAAAATCTAGGGCGGGGTGTTCCCTACAGCAATGTGGCTAGGATTAGAACATGCTAGAAATGCAGGATCGAAAGAGCTTTAGGCAGATTGTAAGATGGACGTTCTATAATTAAATTCCATCCCACAACAAAGAGACTTGAAATTAATGGTACCAAGCATTCTCAGTTTTCAATACTGCAGCCACTTGGAAGGTTACAGTTAATATGGACCTTTAAAGGGTGATTTAATACTGAAAAATAAGCTTGATTTCAGAAATATAGCTTTTTATAAAAAAATAGTTATATAAAACAAGAAAACAAAACCCCTTCTGTACTGTGAAATTCAGACATGTAAACTAAATCCTTTGCAAGGCGGCCAGTGGAGAAGGGTGGTTTTCAGAAAGACTTCCAGAGCCGCCCATGGGGCTGTTCAGAAGAGGAAAACTCCAAGCAATAGATCTGTCACTTGGAGAAGTGGAGGAACTTCTGAACTCTGAACTCCAGAAGAATGTCAGTCTCCAACACAAAGTCCGGCTTCATCCACCAGCACACACTCGTGAAAACGAGGCTTCCCCAGGGCATTGGCCTGTACTTACTCTGTTTACTGCCTGCATATTCTGTTTTTATAACTTAAAAAGTCCCTTAAAGCTGGACATGGTGGCTGACACTGGCAAACCCAGGCCTCAGGAGACTGAGGCAGGCAGTTTAGCACAAGTTCAAAGCCAACCTAGGGTACATGCTGAGTACCAGGACCACCTGGAGCACAGAGTAAGACCTTCTCTCAGAACAGCACTACAGCCTTCCAAGACTGAACTCGGGGAGCCTCCTTCAGTGTCATTAGGACAACACATCAAAACCAGTTGCTCCAGGCCCATCTGGGTTATGTGAGCCTGCCTCAAAAAAAAATCCCACAAATGATGCATTTTACATAAATAAACAATAAACAATTGCTAATATCTAACTAACAGAACCCACTCAGTTTCTTTCTTTGTGGTCTGTTTGCCCACCTTTTCAGCACTGGATTTTGAACCCAAGACCTCATGCTACTACTACTGAGCTAATTTCCAGGCCCCAATCACCTATATAAAATATGCTATTTTAACACACATTCATGCTCAGCCTTTTTACCCCAGGGTAAGACTGCAACATTTTTGCTACCCCAAATAAAATATCAGTCTAGGAAATCATCCATCTATTTTCATCCCTGTAGCTGTCTTGTCTATATATTTCATCTGATGGAGTGAGGGGACATGTGACCTTTTAAGCTGGTCTTTCCCTGGGTTAATATCTTCAAGGATCATTCATAATGTAGCATGCATCAAAATGCCTTCCATTTTTATCAGGGAATAATATTATAGTATATTATTAGTTCAACTATTGATAGATATCTCTGCTATTTTCATTTGGAGGCTAGCAGGAATAATGTTGCTATGGAAATGTAGCACTTTCCCTATTTGTTATTTATTGATGTAACTATATATGAAATGGGGTGATTCTTTTTTGAGACAGAGTCTCACATAGTCTGACTGGCCTGGACTCTGCAGTGAAGCCAAGGTTGGCTTGAACACTCAACCTTCCTGACTCCATCTCCTAAGTGCTTAGTGATTACAGGCATGTACCACCATGCCTGGTGCTTTTATGGTTTTTAGTTCAAATGATATCTCACGATTTTATTACTGAGATGATTCATGGAATTTAGTGAGGATGAGTTTTGTTAGTTTCTAGGTGTTACATTTGAGTTTACAAGGAGGAAAAACTGACCCCCACAAAATACTAAAGACTTTCAAACCATTTAGAAAGCAGGTCTCTAAAACATTTTGATACTGCATTTCAAAGAAAGTCTTGTGTCACTGATGCAAATCCTAAGGGGCAGAGAGTGTCTCCTCCTCCARCGTTGAGTGCGGCCGGCGTTACGGCTCAGTCAGTAAACCGCCTGCCTCACAAACACAAGGACCTGCGTCGGACCCCATAAAACACTAAAGTGAAAACAAGACAGACGCAGCAGCAAGTGCCTGCAATCCCAGCACTGGAGAGGCAGAGAGGTAGATCTGTGGGGCTTGTGGGCCAACCAGGCAGCCAGCTGGTGAACTTCAGGTTTAGTGAGGGATCTTGTCTCAAAGAGTAAGGTACAGAGTGATTAAGGAAGATACCTGAGATCCACCTTCAGCTTCCATCCCTGTGCACATGTGTGCACGCACACATATATACACAGAGACACACACACATACACACATACACACACACAAAAAAAGACACATATACACATATTACACATATACACTTATGCACATACCCACATACACACATGCACATACACACATACACACATGCACATATGCATGCACACATACATACACATGTGCACATACATACACATGTGCACATATACAAACATACAGATATGCACAATACATATGTACACATATACATATACACATATACACACATTGCACATATACACATACACACATATAAATATACACATAGGCACACATACATATATACACATATATACAATACATATGCACACCTATACATATACACATATATATGCACACATACACATACTCACAGATACACATATACTCATAATACACACATATACATACCCATATATACATTAACACACATATGCATACATATACACACATATATACATACATACATATACACACATATAAACATACACATACACACCCATGCACAAATATACATACATGCATATATGCTCATATACACAAACATACAAACATGTACATACACACATACACATTCATACACATGCACACATGTGTACCCACACACACCTACATTCCCACCCATAAAAAAGAAATCTATGGTGGTGGCCTAGGAAAAAATTCAACTGCATAATATTTGACCCAGCCACCTTCACTCTGTGTGGCTTCTTGATAGTATCTTTTGTTCTAGATATGCAGAGCTAACCAAATTCAACCAATCAGGGTAGAGAGATGGCTCAGTGGTTAAGAACATACTGCTCTTGCTAAGGACCTGAGCTCCACTCCCAGAAGTCCTGTTGGGCAGATCACATGTCCAAGTCCTGCTCCAGGGGCTTAGATGGCGCTGCCCCCGTAGGTCCCTGCACTCATGCACACACCACCTATACGTACACAGAATTTAAAGCAATAAAAATAAGCCTCTAAATCCATAAGTCTTCAGACTCACAGCCCAGTCTGTCTGAGGCCTACTGTCTTCTGTACACAACTATGGAAGTCTGCCTGAGGCTACAAAGGTACCTTGGCAGAGAGCAGATAAACCATGACACTTCCGGCTTCTGTGCACCCTAAGCAACAACTCCAAGGTAAGAGATGTCGTCTGACATTGGCAAAGAAACACCTCCATTGCCCTTCGATACTCTCTGTAGCCCACAAAACCTTCACTAGCTCCCATGCACACCTGGGCTGGAAGCCATGATAAATCAGTGGCAAAGTTTGTCCTTCCAGATCAAAGGTCATTGGTATGTCTGTATTTAACTTTTTTCTTTTAGTCTCAAACTTCTGACATTTCCAGAATATCCTTGAATTCTTGTATAGATATTTTACTATAATTTAAATTTCTCTTTCATGAGGACATTATGCTCAAATTTATATCCTTTCCACCCTAAACCATGAGTGCAGAACAATTCATAGCGCGCGCGCGCGCGCGCGCACACACACACACACACACACACCAATAAAGAAAAAGAGTAGGGGGTGAGGRAGAGCATCTGGGAGGGGAAGGATGGGTAAAAGGGAAGGAAGGATGAAGTGATGAAATTTCATTTCAATTCAAAGTGTATTTAAACAGTTCCTACAGCATACTGTATGTTCCTAGACTGTTTGAGTAGAGTGGACAGAAATCACTACCATGAACAAGGAAAATGGATTTTCATGTGTTTGTCTGACGTTGCTGTCAGGGAATTTTGTAACACGCTAAGGTGAAATTCTACTTACAGATCAGGGCAGGGCCTTTCACAGTAATCCTCACACTTCGACTGCCCAAGGGAACAGCAATCACATTTTCTTCCTCTAGAAAAGAACACAAAACAACTGTAATGAAAACCTGAGTGCTGGAGACCCCAGCATGTGGGCACGTGGATTAAAACCTCAGCAGTTCCTCATAGAGACCACACAGTGGTCCTGCTTCTGGGTGGATGTCTGTGAGAACTGGGAGCAGGGACTCACACAGTCATTTCCACGTCCACATTCACAGCACCACTGTCCACAGTAGCTAAAGGGCAGAGGTAAGTGGCCATCCGCATAATGGCACCTATGTTGTACCCGCAGGTAAAAGACACCCTGAAATAAGCTCTCGCGGATCGACCAGGAAGAAACTATCAAGTGAAATCAATTGTGAAAAGACACAGAGACAAGTTCACATAAACAGAAAGTAGGACTATTATTACTTGGGTGTTGGGAGAAGTGGGAAATAAAGAGATTTACTAGGTGGGTAGAGAACTTGTGTTTTAAAGTCATAGGGTGTTCTAGAGATAGGTGATGATGATGGCTTCCCTGAACTTAAGAATGACTAAAATGGTGGTGGTGATGGTGGTTTGGGGGGATGATTCAAACATAGTAAAATGCTTGTCTTGTAAGTGTGAGGACCTAGGTTTAATACTCAGACTCACATAAAAATACCAGGTATGGTGGTATATGCTTATAATCCCAGAGCTGGGGAGGCAGTAACAGGAGGATGCCTGGGGCCCAGTGCTTAGATAATATAGCCTAATTGGTGAGCTCTAGGCCAATGAGAGAATGCTTCAAAAGAGACGCATGGCACTTGAAGTCTCTACGTGCATATGCACACACATGTGCATGCAGCCCCATCTATATCTATATCATCTATGTCTATGTCTATTATCTATATCTATATCTATATCTATATCTAT
>BDUI01011160.1:20662-35359 GCA_002335545.1 Apodemus speciosus
CTTATCAGTGGATGCATACCATGTGTGTTCTTTTGTGATTGGGTCACCTCATTCAGGATGACATTCTCCAGTTCCACCCACTTGCCTAAGAATTTCATGAATTCATTGTTTTTAATAGCTGAGTAGTATTCCATTGTGTAAATATATCACATTTTCTGTATCCATTTCTCCATTGAGGAACATCTGGATTCTTTCCAGCTTCTGGCTATTATTAATAGGGCTGCTATGAACATAGTGAAGCATGTATCCTTATTACATGCTGGAGTATCATCTGGATATATGCCCAGGAGTGGTATAGCAGGGTCCTCCAGTATTAGTATGCCCAGTTTTTTCAGGAACCACCAGACTGATTTCCAGAATGGTTGTACTAGCTTGTAACACTACCAGCAGTGGAGGAGTGTTCCTCTTTTTCTAYATCCTTGCCAACACCTGTTTTCTCCTGAGTTTTTGATCTTGGCCATTCTGACCAATGTGAAGTGAAATCTCAGGGTTGCTTTGATTTGCATTTCCCTGATGACTAAGGATGTTGAACATTTCTTTCGGTAGCTCCCAGTCATTCGATATTCCTCAGGTGAAAATTCTTTGTTTAGCTCTGTACCCCATTTTTTCATAGGGTTATTTGGCTCTCTGGAGTCTATCTTCTTGAGTTCCTTGTATATCTTGGATATTAGCCCTCTGTCTGTGTAGGGTTGGTAAAGATCTTTTCCCAATTTGTTAGTTGCCGTTTTGTCCTTTTGACACTGTCCTTTGCCTTGCAGAAACTTTGTAATTTTATGAGGTCCCATTTGTCAATTCTTGATCTTAGAGCATCAGCTATAGGTGTTCTGTTCAGGAAAATTTCCCCTGTGCTCAAGGCTTATACTTTTAAGTCTGCTAGTTAGACCAGTACCATTTATTGAAGATTCTTTCTTTTTTCCATTGTATGTTTTTGGCTTCTTTGTCAAAGATCAAATGTCCTTAGATGTGTGGATATAGAGAAATGTCATAAGGTGACTGCTCCTAGCCTGCTAGTTTTGAGGTGACATAGGATTTCTGTATATCTCCACATATTGAGACAACAAGAATGCRTAGTTTCTCAGTGGAAAATCATGGTATTYTGCTAAGTAAGGTGCATGACTGAGGAAGCAGCATTAATAACCATTTTCTCGTGACTGAGTAACTTTGTTTATAGTTTCATTAGACARCACATAAGAGTTGGACCTCAGACAGAGTTCTCAGTCTGCAAAATGGTTTGGGTCATCTTAAACCTAGATAAATCACATCTTGAGAAACAGAAGTATTGAGAATTAGAAGCTGTGGGAAATCTTTATTCTGTTTATCTATAAAAGATGCTTTAGCATTCAATAAGCTATGCATTGGCACATTATTGCTGTGCATCCCCTCTGTCTTGATTAATGTGACACTTACTTGGGACCACAATGCACTACTAGACTTTGACATGTGGGTTTATTTTTGGGTCTTCGATTCTATTCCATTGATCAACCTGTATGTCTCTGTATCAATGCCATGAGGTCTGTATCACTATGTAATGAAGCTTGAAGACAGAGATGTTGATTCTCCCAGAAGGTCTTTCAGAGAATTGTTTTGGCTATCCTGGGTGGTTTGTTTTTCCATATGAAATTGAGAATTGCTCTTTCAATGCCTGTGAAGAATTGTAATTCTGATGGGGATTGCATTGAATCTGTAGATTGCTTTTGGTAAGATGGCTATATTCACTGTTAATCCTACCAATGCATGAGGATGGGACATTTTTTCATCTTCTGAGGTCCTTTTTGATATCATTCTTCAGGGACTTTTAGTTCTTGTTGTACAGACTTTTCATTTGCTTTGTAAGAGTTACATTAAGATATTTTATACTATTTGTTGCTATTGTGAATGATACTGTTTCCATAATTTCTTCCTCAGCCTCTTTATCATTTGTATAAATGAAGGGTACTGATTTGTTTGAGTTAATTTTATATCCTTCCACTTTGATATATATGTTTATTAGCTGTAGGAGTTTTCTGGTGGAATTTTGGGGGTCACTTATATTATCATATCATCTACAAATAGTGATATTTTGACATTTTTCTTTCCCATTTGTATCTTCTTGATTTCATTTTGTTGTCTGATTGCTCTGGCTAGAACTGCAAGTACTATATAGACTAGACAGAGACTGTGGGCAGCCTTTTTTTATTCCTGATTTTAGTGGTATTGATTATAGTTTCTCTCCATTTAACTTGATGTTGGCTGTTTGTATATTGCTCTTATTATGTTCAAGTATGTGCCATGACTTCCTGATCTTTCCAAGTCTTTCAACATAAAGTGGTGTTGTATTGTGTTGAAAGCTTTTTTTCAATCTAATAAGATTATCATGTGACCTTTTTCCTTGAGTTTGTTTGTATAGTGTATTACATTGATGGATTTTAGTATATTGACCCTAACCCTTAAGGCCTCAGGGAGTGGGGATGTCTGTTGGGGTCAGGGGGTGGGGCAAGCCTATTGGACACAGGGGAGGAGGAATGGGAAGAGGCACTGGCAGAGAGCAGACAGGCAGGGGGATAATGACTGGAGTATAAAAAAACAGGTTAAACAATAATAATAAGAAAAATTTTTCAAAATGTTTACACTGAAGTTTACAATTAATCATATATATAGGGCATGGAATGTTTAAAATGGCCAATGTACTTTGGCAGCAAGTAGTTGTGCTTGACATTTATGTTACTATAATTCTCTTTTGAGTCACTTCAGTAGGGCCATTGTGGTTCATCAAGCTTCTTGATAGATAGTCTTAAAGCCAGACTGGAAAGAAACTAGAAATTCGAATTTCCTTTGTCTCTATTATCTTCACATATTTAAAGTAGGTTCTTACAATAAAGGCTTATTATTAAAATGAATAGTAAGTAGATCACATATAAAAGTACTTTAAACTGCCTAATCTTGCCACAGTGCCCTATGAGTTTGTAGAATTCCCCCAATATTTCTCAGTACTCCTAAATGAAGCCTAATTTTCAATATGCTTATCTCTTCACACCCAATGTAGAGATTTCTATACACTTGCCTACATGCTTTATCTGTAATACTGGATATTCTTAATGAAATCCACTGTACAGGGCTTGCATCCTTCTTTTCAAAAGAGCAAGATGCACACCACAAAGAACAGAAGTCTTGGGAGTAAGTAATTGCATCTGAATTATATGAACCAATGTAAAAATATGAAGCTCATGGGAGAAGACACTGGATTCACCTTCAAAAAGTGTTCTTAAGGAGTCATCAACAGTTGAAATGGGATGTTAAAATGGGATGGTGGCAGTCTGCTTGATTGTTTTTTAATTTCCCCATTAAACTATGAAATGAATTTTTCTAAAGCTATGCATTGGAATACTTTCAGGTAATTCAATGATGATATATATGGTCTCCTTCAAAAAGATTATTCTCATTGGTTTGTTATACATTGTATTTTTGCTATATTTTAAGTTATCCTCCAATATCCTTTTCAGTACATGGGACTATTATGGTTTAATATGGAATAGTCTGAGACAGGGATGACAATAAAAGCACAAAAGCATTCCAGCAATAAATGGAATATATCTATTCTATGCTGAATTTTAAATTGATGCTGGCAATGATGTTTGGGAAAAGAAACACTTATTCACTACTGGTGAAGATTTCAAATGGTACAGTCATTAKAAATCTACACTCCTTCAAGCCTTTTGGAGGTTCCTCAAAAAACTGAAAATTGATCTACCATAAAATAAAGCTATACTACTCTTGGCCATATATCCAAAATACCCTACATCTTACGACAGGTATACACCGTGGTAAGTCATCTTCCTCTTTTTTCTTTTTWTCTATTCCTAATAGCCAGCAATTATAAGGAAGCCTAGATATCCATCAACTGATGAATGCATGATAAAAATGTGGTACATTTACACTATGGGATGTTCAGCTACAAATTAAATTTGAAGATTCCAAGCATATTAATGGAGTTGTAAACAATCATCCTAAATTAGGTAAAGCAGATGCTGAAAGACAGATACAGGATCTTTTCTCTGATATATGGTTGTTTGCTTTTAACCTTTAAATATTTGTGTTTCATTCAGAAATAAATGTAAGTCTCTGTGTCATTATGCATGTGCTCTTAGGTTAGTGATAAGTCTGTAATAAATGGCTCCCTAAACATTGGGCTAGAAATCTAACCTTAGACCCTGAAAGAAGATCTGGGTGGAATGCAGTGCTSGGATTGGGGGAGGGGGAATGTTTCCCTAGCAAAGGAACCAGTTGAGAAGAGAATCTTAGCTCCTTTAAGAATAGGCAGGGTGGAGCAGCCAGCAGCCTGCTCTGTGAGTAGCAGGTGGCATATTGGCTCAGGTCCTGCTGACCAGGTGAACAACTGGTGCCTATGTGTAAAAAAGAGCTTGCAAGCACTGGTGCAGAAGGCAGGCATTTGCTGCTCACCTGTATGTAGAACTGAGGCTTCAAAACCTTCCAGTGTAAAGGCTGCTGGGGACAGCAGAAGCTGCTCCTCACCATGACCCCAATGCGGAGGATGGGGCTGTCAGGTACAGAAACTGTCAATCTCTAAAAGTATGAGCTTATATAAGCTTGTATACAGAGATGAGTGGAGCACATTTGAAAACAGTAATAAAAAAACTCAAATATTTAATTTGAAAATAATTAAGTGAAGTCTCTGAAGGAAGGAGGATGTTAGATTAAAAAGAAAATGTTTTTTGATCCTAAAATATGAAAAATACAATGGCAGAGGGCACATGGACACCATGTAATTTTGTTTTGATTATCATCTTAAAAATTATAATATGTTTGGAAACAATTATAATTTTACATATTCTTCTTAAGATAAGGAAAAGAATGAATAATAGATTATTAGATTGTTTTTAAAACAGAAATTAGAAGATTCTTTAAATCAGAATAAAGAATCTTCAGAAGAATCCATTCTGAAACCTAGACTGATAGCAAAAATAATAGTTCCGTATGAGAAAAATCCATAAGAGCTAGAGAAATTTTGATAGCAGCCTACAGAGGCACAAAACTTCAAGACATTCAAAGAAAAAATAAAGTATTATTGCATGTATTTAATTAACTACTAGATACTAAATACTAAATAACTGGGCCATGCAAAATCATAAAATTACAAATGATTCAAGAAATTTGATGTCAGCCATATTAAAACCTGGCTCTCAACTACTATGATTATTATGGCAAACAACTAATATCTATTCAAGAGTTGTTTCTTTTAAAAAACAATATTTTATTTACCTTCAAAATGTTGACCTCCTTCCCAGTGGTTGCCCCTCCCTGAGCTCTTCACCCCATTTTTTCTGAGAGGGTGCTTCCCCCATGCCCATTCCTGTCACATACTTACCTCCTCCACCCTACCTCTCAACCCACCCTTAGCATACCACTTGCCTGAGGCTTCAAGTCTGTAGTGGGAAATGACTAAAATATAGTAGCACCCCTCCAGGCCTCTGCTCCAAGTCCCTGAGGGTCTCTCTCTCCTCCCCAGCACCCACTCCTTCCAAGTATCCAGCAAATAATGACTCTTAAAATTGAGTAGTTAACCAAATATATTTATGTATATGAAACTCCCAATTACATAATGCTAAATTACAATGATAAAGTTTTATCCCAATATGTCTAATCTCTCTGCACACCAGAAACACATCTGATGCTATCTGGATCTGTGGTGTCATGCTCTGCTCCCTCAAGCAGCTCCCAAGGCTCCCTTTCTCTCTGCACCTCCTTCTCTTAGCTCCTCCTCCTCCTCTATCCCCTCCAATCACTGGCCTCTCACTGCCTCAATGTGAACAGATAGGAAATATCTTACATCACAAGTCTCTAGAAGACTAGGCAAATACTCTCCCACTATGGCCAGATAAGGGAGTCCTCTGCTACATATGTGCCTGGTGCCATGGTTGGTGGCTTAGTCTCTGGGAGCTCTGAGAGATCAGGTTAGTTGATACTGTTAGGTTGCTATCTCTTTCAGTTCCTTCAATCCTTCCGCTAACTCTTCCATAGGTGTTCCTGACCTTCAGACCAATGGTTGGCTGTAAGTATCTGAATCTTCCTCAGTCAGAAGCTGGTAGAGCCTCTCAGAAGACAGCTACGCTAGACTCATGTCTCCAAGCACAATCACAGCATGAAATCAGTAGTAGTGTCAGGRTTTGGTGCCTGCACATGGGATGGATCCCAAGTTGGGTCACTCACTGGATAGACTTTCCTTTAGTCTCTACCTTTTTTTTTTTTGAGTAGATGTTTTTGGGGTAAATTCTAATGATTTTATTTAAATTTACTCGGTTTCTGTTGTTATGTTTCCTTTTTCGTTTTTGATTTTGTAATTTGTCTACTGCGTCTGTGCCATTTAGTGGGTTTGGCTAAGGGTTTATTTATCTTGGTGATTTTCTCAAAAGAACYAGCTCTTGGTGTTTTTGATTCTTTGTATCATTCTCCTTGATTCTAATTGGCTGATTTCAGCCCTGAACTTAATTATTTACTGACATCTACTCTTCTTGGTTGTGTTTGCTTCTCTTTGTTCAAGAGTTTTCAGGAAAACTGTTAATTGGCTAGTATATCAAATCTCTCCAGTTCCTAGATGCTCTATGTTTTTAGTGCTCTATATTTTCCTCTTAGTAATGTCTTCATTGTGTTCCATAAGTTTGGATATATGGTGTCTTTGTTTTCATTGAAGACTAGAGAGTCTTCAATTTCTTTCTTTCTTTCCTCACTGACCAAGTTATTCTTGAGTAGAGCTTTTCAGTTTCTATGGATATTTGTTTTTTYCTGTTGTTTTTGTTATTGAAGACCAGCCTTAGTCTGTGGTGATTTGATAGTTTGCATGGGATTATTTCAATATTCTTGTATCATTTGGGGGTTGTTCTGTGACTGAGTATATGGTCAGTTTTGGAGATGGTATAGTCTTTTGTTTTAGGGTGAAATGTTCTGTAGATATCTGTTAAATNCTTTCAGTTCCTTCAATCCTTCCGCTAACTCTTCCATAGGTGTTCCTGACCTTCAGACCAATGGTTGGCTGTAAGTATCTGAATCTTCCTCAGTCAGAAGCTGGTAGAGCCTCTCAGAAGACAGCTACGCTAGACTCATGTCTCCAAGCACAATCACAGCATGAAATCAGTAGTAGTGTCAGGATTTGGTGCCTGCACATGGGATGGATCCCAAGTTGGGTCACTCACTGGATAGACTTTCCTTTAGTCTCTACCTTTTTTTTTTTTGAGTAGATGTTTTTGGGGTAAATTCTAATGATTTTATTTAAATTTACTCGGTTTCTGTTGTTATGTTTCCTTTTTCGTTTTTGATTTTGTAATTTGTCTACTGCGTCTGTGCCATTTAGTGGGTTTGGCTAAGGGTTTATTTATCTTGGTGATTTTCTCAAAAGAACYAGCTCTTGGTGTTTTTGATTCTTTGTATCATTCTCCTTGATTCTAATTGGCTGATTTCAGCCCTGAACTTAATTATTTACTGACATCTACTCTTCTTGGTTGTGTTTGCTTCTCTTTGTTCAAGAGTTTTCAGGAAAACTGTTAATTGGCTAGTATATCAAATCTCTCCAGTTCCTAGATGCTCTATGTTTTTAGTGCTCTATATTTTCCTCTTAGTAATGTCTTCATTGTGTTCCATAAGTTTGGATATATGGTGTCTTTGTTTTCATTGAAGACTAGAGAGTCTTCAATTTCTTTCTTTCTTTCCTCACTGACCAAGTTATTCTTGAGTAGAGCTTTTCAGTTTCTATGGATATTTGTTTTTTYCTGTTGTTTTTGTTATTGAAGACCAGCCTTAGTCTGTGGTGATTTGATAGTTTGCATGGGATTATTTCAATATTCTTGTATCATTTGGGGGTTGTTCTGTGACTGAGTATATGGTCAGTTTTGGAGATGGTATAGTCTTTTGTTTTAGGGTGAAATGTTCTGTAGATATCTGTTAAATSCATTTGATTCTAAACTTCTATTAGCTTCATTGTGTCTCTTTAGTTTCTCTTTCAATGACCTGTCCATTGTTGACAGKGTGGCGTTGAAGTGTCCCATTATTATTGTGTGAGATTCTGGGTTTGTTTGGAGCTTTAGTAAAGTTACTTTCATGATTCTGGGTGCCCTTCCATTTATGGCATAGACATTCAGAATTGAGATTTCACCTTTGTGGATATTTCCTTTGGTGAATATGAAGTGTGCTTCCTCATCTCACTTGATTGCTTTTGGCTAAAAGTCTATTTTACTGGATATTAGAATGGCAACTCCAGCTTATTTCATAGGATCATTTGCTTGGACGATTTTTTTCTAGCTTTTTACTCTGAGGGAGTGTCTGTCTTCATCCAATGTACCAAAATGTTAGATTATTTTTGCTTATCTAGTCTGTTGTCTTATGGCTTTTTATTAAGGAATTGAGTCCATTGATGCTGAGAGATATTAAAAAACATATGAATGTTATTTTCTGCTATCTTTGTTGTTGGAGGTAGATTATGTGTTTCTGATTCTCTCCTTTTGGGTTCGTTGTAAGATGATTAATTTCTTGTTTTGGGGGGATTTTTTTGTTTGTTTTGTTTTGTTTTTTGTTTTCTTCGGTTTATACACTTGCCTTGTGTTGGAGTTTTCCTTTTAGAATCCTCCGTGGAGCTGGATTAGTAGGTAGATATTGTTTAAATTTGTATTTTTTTCATGGAATATTTTGGTTTTTTATCTATTATGCTTGAGAGTTTAGTGGATATAGTAGCCTGGGCTGGCATTTGTATTCTTTTAGGGTCTGCATGACATCTGTCCAGGATATTGTGCCTTTTAGATTATCTGTTGAGATCTGATTGTAATTCTGATATGACTAAAATTATATGTTACTTAGACTTTTTCTCTTACAGCTTTTAATATTCTTTTTTGTTTTGTACATTTGGTGTTTCGATTATGATGGGAATAAAGTCTTTTCAGATCTAATCTATTTGGTGTTCTATAGGCTTCTTGTACATTTATGGCCATCTCTTTCTTTAGGCTGGGAAAGTTTTCTTCTATGATTCTGTTGAAGTTGTTTTCTGGCCCTTTGAGCTGCAAATTTTCACTCTTTCTATTCCTATTATTCTTAGTTTTGKTCTTTTCATTGTGTCCTGAATTTTCTGGATGTTCTGGATTTGGAGATTTTTTTATGTTTTAAATTTTCTTTGACAGTTGTGTCAATATCTTCTAAGGTATCTTCTACACCTAACATTCTCTCTTCTATCTCTTGTATTCTGTTGGTGATGCTTACATCTGTATTTTCTGACCTCTTTATTAGATTTTATATTTTCATGGTTGTCTACATTTGTGTTTCCTTTATTGTGTCTACTTCTACTTTTAGGTCTTGGACTGTTTTATTCAAATCTTTCACCTGTTTGATTGTGTTTTCCTGTCTTTCTTTAAGTGCATTATTTATAACTTTCTTAAAGGTTTTTATTATGTTTATAAGACGTGATTTTTAGACCAACATCATGCTTTCAAGGTGTATTCTGGTATTCATGACTATCTATAGAGGATGTGCTGAGTTCTGATGGTGTCAAAGTATATTGGCTTCTGTTGCTTATGATCTTGTGCTTGCATCTTGCCAACTGGCTTTTCTCTAGTGTTAGCTGGCTTGTGTGAGTCTGTGTAGAGCATGGCTTCGATGCCCCTGGGTTGTTGCATATCTCATGGGTGATCTGTGGCTCTAGCTGCAACTGATTGCCTGGTAGACTTGTAGACTGTTGCCCTGGCTTCAACAGATCTCCGGGAGCCTGGCAGATTGATGCCCTGGGCAGTAGATATCCTGGGAGGTCTGTAGACTACGTGGAGTTGAAAGAGAAGGGAAGACAGRATGATCTGCTTCATTAGAGGTACGTACAAGAAGGGAATGGCTTTCATGCATAGGGRAGGAGATATACTTCCACTGGGTATCTGGGGGTCTCCCAGCTGCTGTAACTTTTTGGGTGGCTATCCTACCCACTGATCTGGCTGCAGCAGATCTCCTGGGAACCTTGCTGAATGTGCAATGTTGGGGGATAGGGAGATAGGCTGATTTGCCCCAAAGCAGGTACAGACCAGAAGGAAGCTGCAATTCTTATTTAAATTCTACCATAGAACATACCAAAAGCTCTAAGCATTATAAGACATTTATAGTTCCAAAATCCTTATACAATATTCCTCCAAATAAAGTGAACAAATACATCAAAGGTGAACATGATAGCAATTTCTATATTAGTTATGTTTATAATACTGTGTTAAAGGTCATAACCAAAACTACTTGTGGATAAGTCATTTATTTCAACATAGACTTCCAGGTAGCTGTCTATCTCTAATGGAAGTTAAGGCAGCAAGTCAAGGCAGGAAGTCAAGGCAAGAACTAAAACAGAAGCCATTGGAGCAAAGTTGTGTAATGCTTGTTCCCAATGCCTTTTTCTGTCTTCTTTCTTCCATAGCCCAGGAAAACTTTCTCAGGGGTAGCACTACACAAATTGAGTTGAGACTATTCTACATCAATTCTTAATCATGAAAATGCTCTATATATTTCCGTAAATATCAAATGATAAAGTTATTTCCAAATGCCAGTTTTCTCTCCTCAGATGACCACTTCAAAAAAATGAAAGCAAATCCAAATAAACCCAACCAGTGTAATAAATATATGTAGATTCAAAATTAACATATAAAATGAGATAAAACATGCTGTGTTCTTATTTTAGGTTCTCTACTATTAGAGTGAATATTTCCAACTTAATTCACTTTTGGAAATTTCATATACTTTAACAAGTGAATAACATTCCATTTTGAAAGTTTGTCACATTTCAATCATTCATTAATTCTCCATGAAATACTCTGTTGGTTACATTACTGAGACATTGTGACTAGAGGAGCAGTGAACATGAATGGACTGGTGTCTCTTTAGTCAGAYACTGTTATATGGTCAAGAGTAGCATAGGTGGATATGGTAGCTATAATTATTGATTTCTGAAGAATATCCACACTATTTTCTATAGTCCCTACAACAGTTTGATCCTACAAGGATAGTGAAGAATGGTCCCACTTTCAGTCATCCTTACCAGAAATTGTAGTAATATGTTTCATGGATCAAGACCATTCTCATTGGTAAGGTAAAGTATCACTGTAGATTTAATTTTTATTTCCTTGATGGCTAAGAATGTGGTACAACTTTTTATGTTTCTGAGAGATTGTATTTTATTCTTTGAGAACTATGTTTAATTGTATACCCTTTGGCATTAAATGTTTGCTCCCTCACATCATTGCTCACCTCATTGCAGCCACTCTCTTTTATTTTGTACACAAATGCATATTTTCACCCTTATGATGAATCTGCTTTATTCATTCCAAGAATATTAGGCCTTTTCTTTTCATCTTCAGTCATTTGTGAAATCTCCATCATCTCACATCCATATATCTTTTCTCCCTGCTCTATATCAATATGTGATAAAGTATTTTCATGTGATTCTTGTTTTATCTGTGCAAAACACCAAAGGAAAAATCACTCACTATCAGACATTTTGAAATACTCTATATAAACTGTAAATACCATTAYATCATCATTTTCCCCATGAGCTCTTTTCATCCCAAAGGTCCATTGTACTACCCTGATTGCCTCTTTTGCTCTTCATTTTTCTTCCCTTGAATTCCCATTATCTAACCATAGGACCCATTTATCTGAATGAGAGACTGAATGTTAATTTTTTCCCAAAGAAATGTTTTGACTATTGTGATGACACCCTTTTAGGATACAGTGAAAACACCACTAAACAGAAGTGGGTCATGAATATGAGACCATGCAGATTAGGCTTCTTGTCCCCTAAGTCTTGTCAGATCTCAGCAATGCATCAGTAGAGTGTTGTCTCTTTGCAATGTTTTATCTCCTAAGGTCTCAAATATCTCATGTTCATGGTCACCCTMTCTATCTGTTCTGCCACCTTCAAGCTATTTCTCATGTTGTCCCTGACATTATTGGAAATCTGAGTGAATGATGGACACTACAAGGATTTTTCTGTTCTTTATGCAACCAGCTCACCCTGTTCTATCCACAATAAAGACCAGAAGATAATTGATCTTCTACTTAGTAGAGTGTTACATCATTGGAGTGGAAGATTATAGGAGAAAAGCTTTGTTGATTAACCTAAAAAGAGTAATGCTGAATTGATTGTTACATAGATAGAAGAGGRCTATAACATGTAAATGAGACACTATAAATCTCCAATAACAAGTCTTGGGTCAACACCCTTACTCTTGCTCTGTCATGGTTTCATTGAGTTTATATAAGAAGTATCATTTCAACTTTGACACATGGTATAGTGTAGCTATTAAAAACTCATGGCAGACAGGGACTCACACCTCTGGAGCAGCTGCCAACAATGTGATATGGGGTACAAGCATAAAAAGTATTTCTACTATTCATGTCCTGGAGTATATGTGAGCTATACAAAGCTTTCTATTATAAAAATTTACCAGCACTTAACTGGTGGTTGTGGTTACATAGACTTGGGCCTATGGAGTAAATTTGGTAGAGCATATAGGACATGTATAGAGCATTCGGTATGATAAGTTATCAGCCCACCTGATACCAAAAGTAGGGATGATTTGCTAAAACATATTGAACATGTTCTCATCAAAGAAGCTTGGACAAAAATGGTTGTGAAATGTCAAAAATCCCCAGATCACCACAACTTCGCTAATCTTGGATGAATGTTTCACCAGCTGAAGTAACCTAAATAACCATTAAGATTTAACTTATAAAGGCATTTGCCTTTATATTGTCTTCTACAATGCCTGTCTGTGTTTTTTTTTTTTTTCTTTTTGGAAATTGGACTTTTCAAAAGCACTCAAAATGTTAAACTTTTGTATACTTTTCCTAGAGAAAGCAGAGTTTGGAGAGAAGGGATGATTGAGTCATGAGTATAAAAGGGCTTGATGTGGGAAGACATAAAGTTATAACGGATGTGAAATTAATCAGCCACCAATTTGAATTGTGAAATAGAGCACTGTAAGCATGTGAGATAGCAGAGAGAGTATAAAAAGTCAGAAAGGAGGAAACTAGGACCAGGATGTTCTGGGTAGCTCTGGATTCAGGGGAGCCTCTATGGAAAGCATGAGTCCTGCGGATGTATTGAACTCTCTGTTTGTGCCTGTACAGAATGACAATCATTGAGCTACTGGACCAAGTGATGAGACCAGAAAACAGAATTTCAGGAAACACAATAAAAGCTATATATAAGGAAACAGTGATTTTGTCATATCCTACAATAGTATAGAGTTTGAAATTTGTATCCTGTGTTGAGTTTTTTCCAGTTAATGTTATTGACATGTACAAAGGAAAAATAATATTTATGAAGGTATATAAGACCCAGCAGAGAGAAATGCATAAACTAATATCTTTTGGAGATGTGACTCTAAGATTCTTCCAACAGGAGTTTCTTGGGATGATGGTGATGGCCTGGAAGATACTCAAGAGGCAGATGGTGACAATGGACATGCTCCTGAAAACTCTTAGAACATACATAAAAAATTGATAGCTCCAATCATTAAAGAAAAGTTTCAACCCAAAAGTTGCCATTGTGCTAGACATTCCCTTAGAGAGAATGATCAAGATGTTAACTATGATCAGATGCATAAGAATCAAATCCATGGGCTTTGCTTTGTGTTTCTTATAATAAATAACCAAGTAGTAGGAAAGGAGAGAAATGTTTCCTAGAATTCCAACTGTACTCTGTAACAGGATTATTGTCCCTATTCCCAAATTCCTGGCATCCATATTGTTACTGAGAACAACTGACTTCAAAATATGCCACCAAATACTTCTCAGAGCAAAATGATCATTATTTTTGTATCTTAAATGGTTCTATGCATCTGTTTTCACAAATGTACAAGAATCACATTAACTAAAGAATGAAAACCCAGGGTAGTCAGGAGAACAAAATACTGTCTGTATTACCTCCTACAGTTATTGAAATACTCAACGAAGTCCATTGTGAACTGGTGAAGTCTTCAAATGCACATGTTGATGAAGTAGATTCCCATTATATGTTTTATAAATATCAGCATTAAGGATAGGGCAAAGTTATCCTGGTAGAAAAAAATGACAAGTAGACTCAAAATGAAAGAATGCTCAACTCTTCAAACCCACCCACTTTGCAAAGCAATCTCTCATCATCTTCAGGAACGACATCTATTGGAAAAGACACTCTCATATTAATATTAACATTAAAGCTGAAAGTTTTAGACCAAGAAAGAACATGTTTTCTATTCTTTGTGATTATGTTTATTAAGTAGTACTACCCATGAGATGGAAATGATAACTTAGATGTTACATTAAGTTTAACTCTTCAAATATCACTTCACCCATACACATGTAGAAATGGTAATACAGAATTAGGATGAGAAGATTGGGTCGAGGACACATAGTCTGCATAAAGAATTGTCCCTAACAGAATGGAGAGAAAACAAGTGAATGATTCCAACAGAAAATAGTTAGAAAAAGATAATGCTTAAAATAGAATATATAATGGAAGAAAGTACAATGTTCCTATCTAATCCATTGTCTTGTTTCAACTAGCATCTGAATAGCAGTAGAAAGGTGAAGCAAAATCCATAAGAAAGATTAAATTTTGGTACACATGTCAATGAAACAAGAATCCTGGTTATATAGTTCCCATTGCTTCACACATGTCCCAAATTAATTTCCTAAATTAAAAGTTGTTAGAAG
>BDUI01011161.1:9133-20950 GCA_002335545.1 Apodemus speciosus
CCCCAGGAAAGGCTTGGGGAGTTAGCATTTTCATTGAGTTAGTGAATTTGCATAAACTGGAGTTTCTAAGTATTGCAAAATCTCCCAAGAGGGCACTGGGTTGTCATCGAGCTGCAAAAGAAGTCTTCAGCTTACAATATCCAAGCATAAGCATAAGCATGGTGACATAGCCCTATAGGAATCCAGAATAGAGAAACGGAGCCTGCCACCATTTCTGAAGTATGTGCAGCTCTTCTGTAGACCATGTTTATTTGTTTTCAAGTTTTCACTATGTCATGTGTTTGTTACTGAGTTGGACTATGGGGCCTTGATAAATAGGGGAAAGATGATTTTTGTTTGTTTGTTTTGTTTTTTTATTATAAACACTAATTTCATGAGTTAATGCCTATGGAAGAGAGACAATGCCATACATTTTGATGTTGTTGGTCAGCAGTATTTGTACAAGGTGACTTCTTCAATGCTCACCTTGAATGACTGCAAGGTTTTATGTATTTCTGTAATCTTTCTTAAGAAAGAAATGTAAGCACACAGAACTATTGAGTGATCACACTTCCTTATAACTGGAGAACTTAGCTAATGAACCAGTTTGCTTTTATTCTTTGAGGAAATCACTTARGAAAGCCATCGAAATGACTGGTATGTACTTTGCATTAAGATGATGATCAAGAAGAAAAATGTACATGCTAACATGTTTGTTGACAATTGTGTTTTCCTAAATGCAGACATTGTTTTATTTATGGCTTTATTGAAGGTAGATTAACTGCCAGTTAATTTTTTCTTTCCTAACATGAAACACTTTACCTTATTCTTTAAAGAAACATCTGCCTATTGCYTTTCCTTTGGGGTTAAAAGAAATGTTGAACTGAGGAATTCCATTCATCCTATTTGCATCCCAAAGGGTTTTCTTTTTTGYGTGTTTTCCCAAGTATTTGTCATTTCCCATGAAGCTATATCTAACTTCTAAGTACACAGAGTCCTATCATGAGCCAAAGGCTATTCTTATCCACAATCAGACTTTCTTCCAAGGACTAGTGTAGATTTTTCCCCCTGTGAATCAACATCATTCTAACATGTGACCAAAATTATATAAGTGGGTTTTTACAACTTGGTGATTTTTGGAAGATTAAGTCTTCTGTATAATTTTTCAAAGTGAGTGATTGGAATCCAAAATCGAATACTGACCCTTCCACCCACACCTCCTCGTCTTATCTTTTGGTGCTTTCACTCTGTTTKAGACTCATGAGTGTTCCCTCTCAGACAACCTTCTGGGTCCCTACCTATCTCTCACCTTCAGTGTTTACTTTATCTTTGATTCCTATCAGTGCACTTGCTAATGTGTGTGTTTGTTCTAATAATTTCCTTCCCACCCAGAGAGCTCAGGATCATATCTACAGGATTTCTCTCCCACTCAGACTAATCTTTCCATTGACTGAAGCCTTAAGCTTTATAAAAAGCCATTCTCCATACAGCTTCCAAGACTACTTCTGGGATACTCTCATTTCCCTAGGCACAATCAGAGAACCCTTCCAGAATCTATAATTTAAAAAAATACTAAAACTTATATTCTCTTTTGTTTGTTTGTATGAGATGAGTCTCACAGCTTTGCCTAGCCTGATCATCTATGCATCTTGCTCCTGACTCAGTCTCTAAATGCTGGGCTTTCAGCTTTCAACCACCATGTCTGACAAAAGCTGAGCTCTCTGTTCTTCGCCTTGCCTCACTGTGTAAGTTCTTTGCACACCTCCAGCTGTACCACCTCCCCTTTTCTGCCCTTCATCTACCTCCCAGGTATATGTTCCTGAACATTGCCAAAGAACCAAGAACTAGAGGCTACCATTGMTGGCTTTCTAATTAGGACATTCAACTATACAGGGAATAGTGAGGGTCAGATTCCCTCAGTGAAACCTGAGTTTAGTCCCACATCCCATAATATTCAAGTTGTGCCAGATCATATATCTCAAATGGAATATATAAAGAAGTCAGATTTAGCTGGGTTAAATAAATACCCATGTGTAAGTACATGCTGGGAAGTTGGGACCGATTACTAATGGCTATCAAATACAATAAGGTTGATTGGGCACATTCCTGTTACTGTCTCTGCTATGGCAGGCTAGCCAGTTCCTTTCCATTGGTTAGGGCCATTTGCCTTGAGGCTAGTTTTTTCAGAGAGGGTCACAATTTGTTATTCCACCACCCAGATTAGCAACAGCCTTGCTGACAGGTTAGGCGGCCACACTCTGGAAATTGTTTTCATGAGCTAATATCTTCTCCTTGGTGTTTGCTTTCAAAGAGCATCTTACTTTGAAGTGCACCCCAGACTGCCTGTACCTCAGCCTGAGTGTGAAGCTGTAGAAAGCAGGACTGACCAAAGGGCAAGTCATTTTCCAACGAGCCTTGGTCATGGCGAAGATAAATAGCTATGTCCCCTTCACTTGTTGAACTCTATTTATTGTAACTTTAAAAGAAACTAACACAGCACAAAAGCAAGGTAGCATGTTCTTTTAATGTTCCCTCCAAATACAAGAAAATTAATCCAAGTGAGCTGAGAAGTTCACTCCGAATAAAGAACGTGTGGACTGTTCCAGAAACAATTTCACAGGGAACTGTGCTAAAGTCTCCACTTCCTGCTAGTGAGGAGCAGCAGTGGCAGTAATTCCAATAGTTAGTATTTTGCTTCCATGAAGGACCAGTGCATTCAGCATTTTGAAACTCAAGAAAACACAATCCTTAACTCGGAGTGCATGTACTGGCTATGAAAATGGATGTTGTACTCATTTGCATTTTTGTCACGAGACTGGCATAAGTTTAAGCCAACCAAAAGCTCAGCATACAGYAYGGKAGAGAGGCRCTCTTCAGTGCCCTTCACTTACTGAGTATCTATCTATTAGCAGTTGATGGCTGTCGATAGAGGGRGAGGCATAATTTATGARAGATTGGCCTCTGGTAGATTCTTCATGCTCCAGTGGGTAGCCCCACACCTGTGTGYGTTTGGGTAGAATTAACTGGATTTACGAATAGGGATTTTAAAAAACCAAAACCAAACCAAATCAAAACAACAACAACAACAACAAAAGACAGGAGATCTCGGGGGAGCATGTTCAGGAGGCCATAGATAGTGGTGGATACAGGAGCTGGGGTGGGTTTGTACACAGGAAGATGTTCTCAGAACTGAGAAAAAAAGAAACGATATCCTAAACACCTTGTCATTGCCCTCTAAACCACATCCCCCTCCCCCTACGCCCTGTAAAAAAGATAACCAAATAGAAATAAGAAGAAAAGAGACCATTACCACCAACAATCATTTGTGAACATTGACTATTTTCTTTGAAAACATGGAAATAAAGAAATAATATTCCAACTTTTTATCTTAAAAAAAAGATTTAATAAAAGAAGTAGGAAGTTAGCCAAAATAATTATGAGGCTAATTTCTTAAAATTGTAAGTAAAGAACCAACTAACCTGGGCCTATTGGAGTTCACAGAGACTCAACTGCCAACCAGGAGACCTGCCTGAGACTGACCTAGGCCCTCTGCACATATGTTAGAGTTGTGTAGCTTGCTCTTCTTGTGGAACTCTAGCAGAGGCACCAGGGTTTCTCTGACTCTGTTGCCTGCTTTGGGAGCCCTTTCCTCCTACTGGGTTGCCTCATCTAGCCTTAATAGGCCAGGAGGTGCCTAGTCTTACTGCGGCTCCATGTGTCATGGTGGTTGATATCCAGTGGAGGCCTGCCCTTTTCTCAAGAGAAACAGGAGGAATGGATGGGGGTGGGGAAGTAGGAGAGGTGGGGGTGAGAAAGGGAGGAAGGAGAGTGGGAAAACTGTAAAAGAAGAATTAAATCAGTAAGTAAACAAATAAATATTGTAGAGAAAAACAAAAGCACAATAAGCAACCCCCCAAGATTTTTAAAACTTTTTTTCCTTTTCTTTTGGGGTGTCTGAACATAGGCTGACAACAGTATTACAATGCTTCTCAGTGGAATTTGGAAATCTTTCCTGTAAGACCACAGAAGACACTCAGAAATGATGTCTGGTTAAATGTGTACTGGTCACAGATTAAAAGTCAAAACTAGAATATTGTAGGAAGAGCAGAGTTACATCAAATTAAAAATGTTCTGTATAGTGTATGTATAGTGTAGGCAGCTACCAGACACCCAGTTCTACCTCTCCCAACTCAGCCTACCCATGTGGTCTGTCTCCCAACTCAGCCTACCCATGTGGTCTGTCTCCCAACTCAGCCTACCCATGTGGTCTGTCTCCCAACTCAGCCTACCCATGTGGTCTGTCTTCTAGGACACACGTCAGAATTTCTTTGAAAAAAAAAAAAACCAAAAAATTGTAATCACATATTTTCCTAAATGAGAAGCAACGGAGTTCTGAATAGTTCATCAAAATCCTCTTGATCAGACATTCAGTGAATAGGGAGAAAAGCTCTTTCAGGGGAGCCACACTGATTTCAGAGAACGCAGGAGGAAATCTGAAACGCGTTGAACAGAGTCTGCATTTCTCCATAACTCCGTATCCCTGGCTCTCTCCTGGGCACTGTCCATCACCGAACCATGAATGATTCTATCATTTCCATCAGAACTGTGAGACCCCCTCAGCACACCCCCCTGTCCCCTTCTTTCTGTCGTTCCCAGAGTGGAGGCTGAGTTTTGAAAGTGTCAGACCTGTGTAAATGCTGATGTATAGGCCACAGTTGTTTCTCTGAAAAGGCCTTCAGAGCCTCCCCTCTCCTCTGTTCCCTTCAAGTTGGGAATGATTCATCAGCTGGCCCCAGTAAGAAAAGAGGCCAGCCTGAGGTCTTCRGCCTTTGACCTCTGTGAAGAGAAAGGTCACAGCGACAGCAAGTGTGTGAGCTCTGGAGCAGAAGCCACAGGCACAGAGACCCAGTGGAGCGGAGGGGGCTGCTGGGAAAGCGTGGGTGTTTAGAAGAGTGAGGAGTATATTTCTAAGAGACTCAGTGGCTCAGCTGACAAGCAGGGTCAGGGGTCATATTTATGCTTGATTCCCAGAGCACGTTACTGTAACGTCTGCTTATTAAGGGTCTTCAGGGAGCAGGCCCCAGGTCCTAATGCTTCTGACCTTTTTCCTCCAAAGGGGACATGCTAAGAGATGGAGGGGTGGCTATTAACTTGTGTGCTTTTGACATGGAGGCTGCTCCCTACTCTCCTGGGCATTATCTGCCAGGTTCACCCCATTTCCTTTTATAATCTTGCTACATATTTAAAGGAGTCCCTTGCCTGGCAGTAGGGCAGAGTTTCAACTCCAAAATAGAAAGTCAGATTTCGATTGTGAAAAAGTTTGCCAAAAAAGTACAGATGGGAAGGAAGCCATGGGACAGGGTGGTCATAAAATTCTTCATGGACTAAAAAAAGAATTCGGTTCTCAGGAATCAGCTTTTGGTATTATAAATAAGAGAGAGAGAGAGAATGATTGTGATGGAGTTGGTTATCACAGTCTGCGATAAGCACCCTCACGGGAAAGATGTCTTCACTTACCTGTCAGGTAACTAACCATCACTTCATGAGAAAATTATGCTTGTAGAGCTTGGAAACCTAAACTCCAAACGAAGACTGAACCCATAGTCCAGGGGCTCTAATGACTGGATAGTGCTCTCCTTTACTAGGTGTGTTCGAGTTGTTTCTAACTTTTGAATTGAAATTTCCCTTTCAAAGATGCTAGGTATCTTTAGGGTCTCCAGAGAAATGGACCTTTTATATGAAAATGGCCATTTCCTCCTGCTTCTCTGATATAATTGGTAGTAGACCAAAGCATCAACTAATTTCTCTAAAATTAGTTGAAGGAAGAAGAAAATGTGTCAAGATGCTAATTTTACCTTCACTGTCTGAAAGAAAGTATTCGGCGGTCCTCTGTAGTGTACACTCCACTTCCGTATTAATTACCAGACTTCTGTGGTCCTGCTGGCCATGATCGTTCGAATGGAACCTCTGTAAGAAGTCAGGTCTGTTTTATTTAATCTCTTGGTGCCAACATAGGCCTGCATGTCATGAGCATATATAGTTGATNAAAAAAAAAACCAAAAAATTGTAATCACATATTTTCCTAAATGAGAAGCAACGGAGTTCTGAATAGTTCATCAAAATCCTCTTGATCAGACATTCAGTGAATAGGGAGAAAAGCTCTTTCAGGGGAGCCACACTGATTTCAGAGAACGCAGGAGGAAATCTGAAACGCGTTGAACAGAGTCTGCATTTCTCCATAACTCCGTATCCCTGGCTCTCTCCTGGGCACTGTCCATCACCGAACCATGAATGATTCTATCATTTCCATCAGAACTGTGAGACCCCCTCAGCACACCCCCCTGTCCCCTTCTTTCTGTCGTTCCCAGAGTGGAGGCTGAGTTTTGAAAGTGTCAGACCTGTGTAAATGCTGATGTATAGGCCACAGTTGTTTCTCTGAAAAGGCCTTCAGAGCCTCCCCTCTCCTCTGTTCCCTTCAAGTTGGGAATGATTCATCAGCTGGCCCCAGTAAGAAAAGAGGCCAGCCTGAGGTCTTCRGCCTTTGACCTCTGTGAAGAGAAAGGTCACAGCGACAGCAAGTGTGTGAGCTCTGGAGCAGAAGCCACAGGCACAGAGACCCAGTGGAGCGGAGGGGGCTGCTGGGAAAGCGTGGGTGTTTAGAAGAGTGAGGAGTATATTTCTAAGAGACTCAGTGGCTCAGCTGACAAGCAGGGTCAGGGGTCATATTTATGCTTGATTCCCAGAGCACGTTACTGTAACGTCTGCTTATTAAGGGTCTTCAGGGAGCAGGCCCCAGGTCCTAATGCTTCTGACCTTTTTCCTCCAAAGGGGACATGCTAAGAGATGGAGGGGTGGCTATTAACTTGTGTGCTTTTGACATGGAGGCTGCTCCCTACTCTCCTGGGCATTATCTGCCAGGTTCACCCCATTTCCTTTTATAATCTTGCTACATATTTAAAGGAGTCCCTTGCCTGGCAGTAGGGCAGAGTTTCAACTCCAAAATAGAAAGTCAGATTTCGATTGTGAAAAAGTTTGCCAAAAAAGTACAGATGGGAAGGAAGCCATGGGACAGGGTGGTCATAAAATTCTTCATGGACTAAAAAAAGAATTCGGTTCTCAGGAATCAGCTTTTGGTATTATAAATAAGAGAGAGAGAGAGAATGATTGTGATGGAGTTGGTTATCACAGTCTGCGATAAGCACCCTCACGGGAAAGATGTCTTCACTTACCTGTCAGGTAACTAACCATCACTTCATGAGAAAATTATGCTTGTAGAGCTTGGAAACCTAAACTCCAAACGAAGACTGAACCCATAGTCCAGGGGCTCTAATGACTGGATAGTGCTCTCCTTTACTAGGTGTGTTCGAGTTGTTTCTAACTTTTGAATTGAAATTTCCCTTTCAAAGATGCTAGGTATCTTTAGGGTCTCCAGAGAAATGGACCTTTTATATGAAAATGGCCATTTCCTCCTGCTTCTCTGATATAATTGGTAGTAGACCAAAGCATCAACTAATTTCTCTAAAATTAGTTGAAGGAAGAAGAAAATGTGTCAAGATGCTAATTTTACCTTCACTGTCTGAAAGAAAGTATTCGGCGGTCCTCTGTAGTGTACACTCCACTTCCGTATTAATTACCAGACTTCTGTGGTCCTGCTGGCCATGATCGTTCGAATGGAACCTCTGTAAGAAGTCAGGTCTGTTTTATTTAATCTCTTGGTGCCAACATAGGCCTGCATGTCATGAGCATATATAGTTGATRTCTTAACTGTGACATTTAGCCCCAAACCTCCCACAGGGAAACAAAAAGGAATGGGGCAAAGGAGATCAGAGTTAAAGAATATTATTTTTAGCTAGAAAATAAAAACTAAAATAAGTAAGTGAGTGACATCACGTATCACAGAATCCTCTGGGTTCCACAGCCATCCATGGCAAATGTCACATGGTCCAGTGTTCCATGTGACCGTATGAAAGCATGTTTGCTATTTATAGGGGATTTGCCTGGGGTGGGGAGCCAGCTCCTCCTCTGAGGAGAATAAATTATTTCAAGGTGAACTGATGAGAGCGGAAGGGCTGTTTTCCAGGGTGAGGCTGGTGTGCCTGTGTATATGAGTGCATGTGCCTTTGGAGTCGGGGTATTGGTGGTACATTGGGTGATGGGAGCTGTCTAAAGTGACTCTGTGATTATAAATAATAAAAAGAGAAATTCAATCGGAAGTGCGTTCTGCCAAACTTCACAATGCCCCTCCTAGCAGGACATGGAGATCTCCTTAGTCAGGGTCAGACCCACAAGCTTAAGGCCAATAAGTTCAGTTGGAAAAATGACTCTTCTTCGCAGTCTTTTCCCCCCTTTTCTTTTCTCTTTCATTTGGAAGGCACCCCCTCATAAACATGCAGAGCAATTTTCCAGTACATTAACCCAGGAGGGATCCTCTCTCTGTCTGCTTGAGAGACAGAAAAGTTGAGAAACAGGGTGAGGGGAAGATGGATGGGCCTGGGATATAAGAGAAGGCAGTTTTTCCACTGTCCTACCCTGTACACCTAGGACAAAGGCTTCATTGACTGCAATGCTTCACATCAGCCCCATAAACTAGTAGTCAGAACAAAAGGTCTGACACTTGAAAGTACCAGGTCCTGCCTACTTTCTATTGCAGCTGTGCATGGGGGTCGAGCCTAACAGTGGTGCTCCTTTTTCAGCCCATAGGACAAGAGATGAAGATAAATAGTGTTGACTTTAATGTAGTCACACAGTTTTGCTGTTTCCCAAACAACAACATTTCCTCCAAGGCCTCACATCATGGCCCCAGGAGATACAACCATCATCCTTTTGGCTAGGCAGCCAGGGCAAAGCTGGCCTGGGATGCCTCTAAGGGTGCAGGGTGAACAAGTGGCTGGAGGGTATGGATGAGGGATAAACACAAGAGTCATGAGATCTATTCCTTGTCCTCTAGGAGGAGGTGGAATGGTTTTCATGCATTCCAGCTTAGTCACAGTGGTTTCTTTCATTTTCTTGAGATCCCTGGAAATGGCCCTAGAGGGGGAAAATAATGAATGCAGGAAGCAAGACTAAAAAAAAATGTGTACAATTACATGATTTAAAAGATTTTCCCCCGAAAAACCCACCATGGTATCGGGCCGATTATCGGAAGGCCAGAAAGTACAATGCTGCCCTGAGAACATTTTGCTAATGGGGCTTTCAGACTTTCGAGGAGAGGAGAGTTCAAGCCCATTGTGCGCAGAAGGCCTGTGTATCATTGTGTAGTCTGTTACGTTTCTCCGCCATCATCACCAACTTCTAGTTGCCTAAATTTCCGTGTGGACGATCAGGTTTGAGCCACCCGTAGAATAAACACTCATCTTGTCTCTAGCCAGTATTCATTCCCCAACCTTGGAGTATCCAGATTCTAAAAAAAAACTACCCAAAATTATCATGGTTGCAGAAAGAAAGACATTTGTAAGCTTTGATGTCTTCTAGCCTGCCAAAAGAAAAGGTCAGAATTGAGCTATGTGTGCTATGTTATACATGCCAACAAAAATTTAGCACCAGTACTGGTACCCAGGTCAACCATTTAGCTACTATAAGATTTGGCTAAGTTTTTGTTTCTAATTTCTAAGACTTTCCCAACATAAATCATACAATTTGTGATATCTATCACTTGAACATGAATTTTAGAAGGCTTATTCATTAATCATGTATACATTTGAGGTGTTTTAGAAATCTCTCTCTAAACAACTGTGTCACAGCCTCATAGGAGAGAGCGTTAGTCCTTCAACTGAAAACATCTGAAAGATAGGATCCCTTTCTAGGAATCTTTTAAGTAAATATATTTGGCCCCCAAAATGAAATAGCTGAAAGGTGAGAGACGTGTTTGGGACATGGAGAAGGGACTGACTAGCTTTCCCCCCATGTAAGAGAAAATGGATGCAGGTGTGTCTCCTGGTGAGCTTGAAGCATTCGTTTTGAACTTACTGTGGTTAGCTTCTGAATGGTTTGGTAAATCCATCATGTTTTGAAAATGTGGGCATCAGTGATTTCTTTTGACTTTTAGAATCTCTGTTATTCCTAGACTCTGCTTTTGCTCATTTATGTTTAAGAACAACCCAATTGTTCCAGGAACCTACAAGGCAGAATTCTGGCTACCATTTTTATACCCCATGTCTAGTTTCTATGGAAACAGTAGCCATGAGGCTGATGATGCCCCTATGCCTGGTCCSCAGCCTTCTTCCTTTTCCCAGAGTAACTGTGTCTTAAACATTCTCTGACTTCTTTGCCAAAGGTCATCATTAACAGGCCTCAAACATGGGTGCTAAGGGTTTTGTGGTGTGTGTGTGTGTGTGTGTGTGTGTGTGTGTGTGTGTGTGTGTGTTAGTAGCTGAAGATAAGCAAATAGCAACCCTGCTTTGGAGGGAAATATAAGGATTATGTGGAAGGCATTTCCATGTGATGAGATATGAGTAACTAGAGAGTTTGTTATGTTAGGTGTGTTTGTGTATGAATGTATATCCTTGGAGTCCAAACACTTCCAGAGAGCACACAGCTCCACAGGCTTTCAGAACCAAGAATGCCCACAAGACAGAAATGGAAAGAGAGAAAGGGAATGGGGAGAGAAAAAAGGAGTTGGGGAATATATCCCAGGTCCCCCTCTACACACAAACAGCTGCTCAACTTACTTCACCTCTTTCCATATTTCACAGCCTATATATCCCATCCTCTGACTCAAATCACAAGGTAAGCCTCTTACACTSGGTTCTTCTACAAACCTGAAGACTGAGAAGGTTTCTCAATGTTATCTTCTGATATCCTTCAACCAGAGAGGGAAAATCCAGGCTCTGGCTCTGAAGAATGTATGCTTTTTATTGAATTTAGACAACCAATCTGCCAACCTCACTTTTCTGGACAAATCTGCAAAATGGGCAAAGTAGACAGCTATAAACAATGTCTCTTTCTTTCTTGTTCTCTGAGTTCTAGTAGTGACTTGTACCACAAGTAACTATGAAAAATTAGACAGGATTTAAGACAATAGGCTGTTTAAAGATGAAATCTCAGGTAGGTATCCTGGTACTACATTTAGAAAAGGTAGTAAACTTAATGKAGCTAAATGCCCAAGCATTGCGTCTAGATTATATTTAGGACTGTGTCATTGAATTGGAATGGACATATCCTTTAGTTTTCTTAGCACTACTTGAGGACACATAGTTTTAAAACCACACCATTAAAAATCTTTTTTTCTAGGGAAGGACTTTGCCATGTGGATGTCCCCATGGGATTCAGCCATTGGCTGAATCAGTTTAAAAATTGTTTTAAATAAACATTTGTGTTCCAGCTTGCTGGAGATCTTATTTTTTGACAAGACCCTATTTCTCTGTGCAGGATATAAAACTTTTATTTTTAGTTCCACTGGATGTTTCAGGTCACCCCTTTGTACGCGGGTGAACACTGTGACTTTGGTCTGTCGTTGGGAGTGGTGCTGAGCTGGCAATGCGGTGCTWTGTCTCTTCCTCTGTTGCTAGAACTAGACTATTGTCACAGATAAAAGGAAAAGATGCTATTTTCAGATGCTAAGACCAAAGAATTCCTTCTGTGCAAAGAAACCAAGTGGAACCAATGCCTATAAYAGGAAAACCAAGGGCTGGATTGGCTCTGTCTTCTCACTGATCTTGATGTGGAGAGACTCCTATGACTTAGGCTCTTTCACTCCAGCTTTACAGGGCAAGGCTCAGCTGATGTAGGAAGTTTGCTGTTTCTCATCCCTCACTTCACATTGCTCTATGACTCTACTGTCCATGATAATGGAATCAGTCAATGTTTTTTGGTATGGCACCTTTCAAATAACAAACGTCT
>BDUI01011162.1:23873-34409 GCA_002335545.1 Apodemus speciosus
TTTTTTTTTTTTTTTTTAAGACGTATTTATTTATATGGGTACACTGTAGCTGTTTTCAGACATGCCAGAAGAGGGCATTAGATCCCATTACAGATGGTTGTGAGCCACCATGTGGTTGCTGGGAATTGAACTCAGGACCTCTGGAAGAGTATTCAGTGCTCTTAACCGCTGAACCATCTCTCCAGCCCTCAGTTTGTGTTTTATGAGATGAAAAAGTTATACTGATCAACGTGAACGCTCTTAACATGTATGAATGGTCAGGATGGTAAATCCTGTGTTCTTTCATTCTTTACAACTGCAACTCTGCTTGGGTCTCTGTTGTCTGATGTTTAGGCAACTATTGTTACCACCCTGCTGGAGTAGACACCAGTATTCCCCCAAACAGCACCAAAGCTGTGGTGTTCTCCAACACACAAGGGCTCTACTAAATCCAGGATTAGTACTCTTCAGCCTATCACATGGGCCTGGGAGACTTTTCAGGCCTCCTGGTAAGCTGCTCCTGGAAGGAGAAGAGGAGTGGTCCTGCTTTAGAGCCCTTCAGTTTCAGTAAACATTTTCTTTTTTTTTTTTTTTTACACAATGTTTCTTTGTGTAGCCCTGGCTGCCCTGGAACCCAGTCTATAGACACAGCTGGCCTTGAACTCAGAGATCTGCCTGCCTTTGCCTCATAACTGCTGGAATTAAAGATGTGTGCTACCACCCACCACCCACCCCCGCGTCTCTCTCTCTTTCTTTCTTTTGTTCCCTCCTTACTTCTTTCTTTCTTCCTTCTTATTTTTTAAATTTAAAATTTGTTTTACTTTGTGTGTATCGGTGTTTTATCCACATGTATCTCTGTGTGCCATGTAAGTGTACCCACATAGGTCAGAAGAGGGCCTTAACTTCCATAGAGCTGGAATTACAGGCAGTCATAAGTTGCTATATGGGTGTTGAGAATCAAACCCAGATCTCCTGGAAGAGCAGCCAGTGTGCTTAATCATGTCTTAGCAATTAAATACACACAATATTTCCTATGTATTTATTTCATTCCTTTGCAAATTTATAAACTATTTTATGATAGAGACTGGGCTTCATGACGCCTGTGTGCTGTGTTCCTGGTAGACTTTTAATAATACTTAGTGAATTAAATCAAAATTGGAGAAAAGTTGTGTTGCCAGTTTTTCCCTTAAGGCAAATGCTTGAAGAAATGTTATAGACTTCAATATTTATTGAGCACTTGGTATTTGCCAGATACTATGCCAAGATTTATTTTATTTCATTATTTTTTGTTACAGTCTTAGTTACATATTTTGTGAGGCAGCCTGTGGAAGTCAGAAGGACATATGGAGGCCGGCTGTCTGTCCATCATGCGGGGAGTGAGGACTGACCTCAGGCCACCAAGGTTGCCCCAGACTGACAGCAGATGCTCTCACACTCTGAGCCATTATCCTGGCTTAATGATAAGGTGGGTTTTTTTGTTTGTTTTTAACATAGATTACATACCTTATGTAATTGGCCAATGATCATGTTAGGCATGGATTATTATCCTCACTCCAGACAGATGAGGAAATGCAGATTCACACAGACAACTCGCCTAAGATCATGTCTGTTAGTAACAGGCAAAACCCAAGTGGGTTAAACCTTTTTGGTTCCTAAGTCTATGTCATTTCTATTTTACCTCCCCACATCTTTTATTATTATTATTTCTGAATTTCTTGCCTGTTGTGTGTGAGTGTGTGTGTGTGTGTGTGTGTGTGTGTGTTATAATCCCCCTAAAGGCAGGAATCTAATTTCACTATGTTTTGTATACACATTAAATATTTATTGAAAAGTGGGAGAAGGGAAGAAGAGAAGAGAGGTGGAGAGAGTGTGAAGGAGGTGGAACAGATGGGGGTGCGGAAGGCACTGGAGAACAGGAACTGTGGGTGGAGCTGGGCCAACTTACAGGCTTGGCAGGAATCATGCTTGCAAGAGGCTGGACTAGAAAAACACTAGCTCATCATTCAGAAACATATTCCCAACACCATCCATCGCTTTCCTCGAGGGAGTGATTCAACTCCATGTCCACCCTTGGATGGTCGTTGATGATAAATATTCTCTAGCCCACTCTCTCTGCCCAGGGCACCTTGGCATCCAACCTGCTTCTTACTTGTTTTCAATAGATAGCACAAGACTTTCCTTTCTGTCCAGCAGATGCTGAACTATTGTTTATTTTTCCCTTAACTATCAAGTCTTCAAATAAAAGGCAAACGTGGCGCTGCCTAGCCCTGCCTCCACAGTTGGTGGTACACAGAGAGCTGACTGAACATATTGCACTTATATACAATCTGGTTGGACATAGCTCATAGCTATATTAAGATGGTTATGAGAATTAAATAAGTTTATACGCATAATGTGCTTAGCATAGTATCTACTACTCAAAAAGCAGTAGCCTTTGTTATTGTTGTTCATACTAGTTAAGAACTTCATGACTCCTCATGTAACATCCTGAAACAAAGTAGCACATTAAACCATGAGTCCCCTCAAATCTTTTCATGGTGTTTCCCAAAGTGATGGCTCATTTGGGATAAAAAGCAAATTTAATGTAGTTTGGGTCAGAGGGACTTTATTAGAWGGGTCCTGGGTAGAGCAAGGACCAGGGAGCGGGACTTCTCTCTGCCAATTCTTCCAGGCTCTTCAGGATTTCATCCCTTCTCTCTGCAAATGAACTTCCTGCACGCAGGTGTGAGAATAACCACCTTGTGTCTCCTGCATCTCAGCTTTCCAAGAAAGCTGCTTCTCTAGTCTCAAACTTTCGAAATCCCAGGATGAGCGATTATCGGCTAAGACTGAGTTGACGCCCCGAGCTGGAGAAATCATTTGAGGAGAGGACGAGTAACAGGATGAATAACAGGATGAGTAACAACACAGGACACACACACACACACACACACACACACACACANAACAACACAGGACACACACACACACACACACACACACACACACACACACACACACACAGAGAGAGAGAGAGACAGAGACAGAGACAGAGAGACAGGGAGAGAGACAGAAAGAGACAGAGAGACAGAGAGACAGAAAGACAGAGACAGACAGAGATAGAGACAGAAACAGAATAGGGTCCAGTCATGCAGAAAACAACAGTCTCTGTTAACCTTGCAGGTTTGTGGCTGTAGAGAACACCGTGCATCTTGAGCCAAGATAGACTTGAAGACTTTCCCTTGGACAGTGGGAAACTCACATTCTTCTCGCTATAAAATGTCCATCCTCTTCATGAGGAGCTTCCATGGGAGGGAGTGGGACGAGAACCCCCTTGCTGCTGCACTCGGCCTGGTCTGTCTATGGCTTACACATTGCTCCTGACTCCCTTTGTTTCTGAACTTGTTCATATGCTACTCCCTCAGAGCTTCTCTGTCACTGAGCAGACTGGCCTGATCATGAGCTAATTTAGATTATAATCATATACCTGGAAAAGAAAATGTCAGGCATACACTCATCACTCCATATATAAATCATGAAGAAGAAAGAGACCCTCTTTAGCAAACCACAGCTTTCTAGTGATCCGCGGATAAATGCAACGCCTGCTGCGTAAGCAGAGGAGACCCGGTGGAGAACGGTATCTGATGTCRGCTGTGGCCATGGCTGTGGTGGTTTGATCTAGGAACACCATTGCAGTAAGGGATCTGGAGGGCTGGAACGGTGTCTGTATGTTTAAAGGCCAAGGGTTAAGCCATGAGGAAGGCGCATAGTTGGCTTACCGAAAATGCCTGGAAAGGGAAGGGCTCTGGATTCAGAATATTTGCCTCCTGGATTTGGAATATTTGCAAATACATGCAAATACTCTTGGGATGGGCCCGAGCCTAAGTGCAGGAACATTGTTTGAACTTCACACATTTTCTACAAACAGCCCGAAGATAGCTTTATGCAATATTTATGCTGCCTGTGTTTCAGTCTCTGTGGAGGGCAACTACAGAGGCTTCTCGGTTTGGGTCATGCTAGCATCAAAACATTTTAAGTTTTGGAACACTGCAGATTCTATGTTCTAAGATCAGGTGCTCAGGTTTTAGAGCTTAGTTTGACCGCTAATCATATACCTGGAAAAGAAAATGCCTTTTCCATTGTCCCCAATACAAATGATGGTATTGAATTGGGGACCTTGGGCATTGCCCTTTCTTATTTGGTAAGGATTTGACTTACCGAGAAAGTCCGACTCGTTTACAGTTTTCGAAGCAGTTTCCTGAACAGCATCTACACTGCCTTAATCCTCCACCCCAGCTCGAAGGGTTACACTTTTCTCATTTCACAGGAAGCTAAAACACAGCCCAGGAGGTGGGAGGTGAGTTTCCGATCTGAGCGTCAGAGGTTCTGCAAGATCTGCTTGAGCCAGTTTGGGAAACTGAATTTTTCTCATGTACCTAAGGGGATTTGGAAGCATGTGACCCAAAAGTTCAGAGGTCAAACTCTGTTCTAGACAGTAGCTCAGTTTCAGTGGGAAACTGAAGCAGACATTATATTAGCGACTTAACTCTTTGGAACCCATTTCACCATCTGAAAAATGTGTAGTCAAAAAACCTTCATGCTAGGGGACTTATGTGTTTAACCCAATTACCCTTCATTTAACCCTAGAAAATTGGTGCTGTTGACCTTATAGGACTCAAACCAAGATCATCCCTTCTTTTCCTTCCTTCCTCCCTCCCTCCCTCCCTCCCTTCCCTTCTTTTTTCCTTTGCTGGGGATTGATCCCAGGGCTTTAGACACATCAGGCCTCTGAGCCACATTCACAGCAGTACCCAGATCATTTCTCTTCACTCTTTTGCGTAATTGCAGAGAGGAGTAAAAATAATACATAGTATTCAGCACACACTTCTGACTTTGAATAAATAGCAGCAGCTTTTTTAACTACTCACACGGGATAGACAAATGCAGACAAAAACTGAGCAGAACTATTGTGCTCTGATGGGATGGGATGGGATGGGATGGGATGGGATGGGATGGGATGGGATGGTATAGTGCTTAGATTGTTTAAAGTTTCCTTTGAACCTGGCAGATGGCCCATGGTGTACAAACAGTACACTACAGTGTGCAAAAGTATGAGGGCCTGAGTTTAGAGCTCCAGGAACTATGTAAACACTGGGTGTGGCTGCAGACCTACAAGCCCAGCGGTGGGGACATAGGAGGATCAATGAGCTCGTGATTCATTGAGAGATCCTGTCTCAGGGGAGTAAGGTGCAGAGTGAGACCCCAGGACCCTTGATGTTTTCACAYTCACACATACAGATGCATGCTCACGCACACACACACACAAACACGCAATCTGCATGCATACATACCCTCTTTCTTACTCTGTGCTGGCAAGGTTCTTGCAAACCCAACCCAAGTTAGAGTCATTAGGAAGAGGGAGCCTCAATGGAGCAAATGCATCAGATTGGCCTGTCAGCAAGTCTGTGGGGCATTTTCTTGATTGAGGATTGCTGTGGGAAGGCCCCGCCCACTGTGGGCGGTGCCACGTGTGGGCCAGTACTTGTGAGTTGTGTAAGAAAGCAGGGTGAGTGAGTGAGTAAGGAGCATTTCTTCCTGCTGTGTTTCAGTTCTTGTCTTGTCTCCAGGTTCCTGCCTCGAGTTACTGCCCAGCTTTCCCTTCATGATGGACCGTGATGTGGAAGTGTAGACTGAAATACACCCTTTCCTTTGCAACTTGCTTTTAGTCAATGTTTATCACAGCCAGCAATAAAAACATAGCTAGGGCACATCCCCCCAAAAAAACAAACAAAGAAACCAACAAAAGACTGAGCCAATGATCTCAAGGAAAAGCTTACTGTGTTCTGCATGTGCTACACACCTTTAATCCCAGCTCTTGGGGGACATAGGTGGGTGGATCTCTTTGACAGAGTGAGTTCTACAGCCAGAGCTATGCAGTGAGATCGTGTCTTACAAACAAACAAACAAACAAACAGGAACGCTTCCTTTCACATAGGTTGATATAATTGCTACAACAAATAAACTCTCTAAAGATAAGAGTCGTGATCAAAAAGGAGTTAAAAAGCTTCCTTGAAAACATTAATCACAACTAGCAACTCAAAGTCCACCGTAGGAAAGAAAGAAAACCAGCAGAAGAAAGGCACAGAGGGGAGAGCTTTGGGGTGGGCCGATCGAGTCTAGTTTACATGCTCATTAATCTTGGCTTATCCTAAATGGACAGTGTCAGGTTGCTTGGATAGGGAAGTTTCCGGCAGCACCCCTCCATGGCCTCTGCAGCAGCTCCTACCTCCAGGTTCTTGCCCTGCTTGAGTTCCTGTCCTGACTTCCTGCAGTGATGAATAGTGTGGAAGTCTGAGCCAAATAAACCCTTTCATCCACAACTTGCTTTGGGCTGTGGTGTTTCAACATAGCAATAGTAACCCTAACTAGGATAATGCCCTAGCTTCGTGGGCCTCGGATTCTACACCTTCACAGTAAGGCTGGCARTAGTGCCTGCCTAACACATTCAATGTTACAAGGAGCAAACAGTCGCCCTGTGAAGGGAATCAACTGAAGTAGAAAAACAGTGCCTGCCGCCCTAAGCTTACATCCTAAAGATAAAAACAAAACAAAACCCAGATTATTTTATATATCTATTAAGTAAAAATAAAGGGGAGCGTGGCGTGCTAGTCCGGGTTCTCCAGAGGAAGAGAGCTCCTAGAATGGATATATGTTACAAAGGGGACTCAGATTGGCTTGCACAATCCGGGTGAGTTGTCCAGCAATGGTGTCTGCACACCAGACAAGTGAGCAAATCTAGGACCTGACAAGGTCAAAGAAGCTTGGCTCTGATGTCAGTGGCAGCAGCAGCAATGACAGAGTAGATGCGATCATCAGCAAGAAGTGAAGGCAGGTAGGCAGAGGTTGCCTTTCCCTCAGACTTCTTTATATCTAAGCTACCACCAGAGGTGCTGCCCACTCTAGGTCTTCTACYGTAGTTAATCCCTCCAGGTAATACCCCATTGGCCCACCCAGAGGCATTAGTTGGTCTTAGTTGGTACAATTAAATTAATAAATCATCTCTCATGGGGTGGGGGCAGATACTGTAATTATAAATAAGGTGGCCAATAAATTCAGTGAAAGGTGAAAATCGATCAAAGTCTGTAAGGCTCTAGAGCGAGGCGTGGCTTTGTAGGTACAGCACAGGAAAGCTTTTTTACCCTCCTAGATAGGCTTAAGATTTGAGCTAACAATGCTGGACAGGATAAAAGCATCTATCTATAGAGGATTTTCACATGCATACAGGAATCTCTAGAAGGAAAGGGAAGAACCAAATGCCACAAGGCATAGCAGCTTATATACTATATCTTTCAAAAAGGATGATGTTTTGTGGGTGAATTAGTCAGGATTCTCTAGAGTCACAGAATGTATAGGTAGTCTCTATATAGTTAGGGAATTTCTCGATGACTTACACTTTGTAGTCCAACTCCTCAGCAATGGTCAGCAGCAGCTGTGGATGGAAGTCCAAGGATCTAGCAGTTGCTCAGTCCCATGAGGCAAGCAGGCAAGGAAGAGTGAGTCTTCTTTCTTCCAATGTCCTTATGTAGGTCTCCAGCAGAGGGTGTGGCCCAGATTAAAGGTGTGTGCCACTGTGCCTTTAATCCCAGATGACCTTGAACTCAGAGATCTCCTTGTCTTAATCTTCTGGAATTCATAGTCACTATGTTTCAAGATCTCCATGCCAAGATCCAGGTCAGAAACTTGTATCTCTCAGCCTCCAGATTAGGATCATAGGTGAGCCTTCCCATTCTGGATTGTAGTTTATTCCAGGTATAGTCAAGTTGACAACCAGGAACAGTCACTACAGTGGGGATGAGACAAAACTGGAGGAAGTAAATTAAGCTGTGACCAGGAAATATATGTGTGAAACTAATAGAAAGTGAGTGTTATATGTAGGCTTGTCTTCACAGGCCAATTCTGGTGATGACCCCAGTCTCTGGGGACAAGAATCTTCCCTTCCTGCCCTAGAGTATGTAGCACCTCTGGTGGCACCTTTCTCATGGAAAAATGTCTGAGTTATTTTTAGGCAGAAAAGAGACACGGGAAACCTCCTGCRCATTCTGTCTCTTCAATGCCTTCATTCCAGTGTAGTGCCAAGGTGCTATGATCTGGGGTGAYCTTTAATGAGTCCCTTCATGGAGTGTGGCCATCCCAGACAGAGGGCACTGGGGGGATGTAAAGGCCAGAGAAGGACATAGCTGGCGTTTAGGTTTAAATATGCCCCCTGAGGTTCACATGTTAGAGCCTCAGTCCCCAAGGCAGCTCTGGAAAAGGACCTTCAAAGGGGCCTGAGAGGTTATCCTTGTGGTTAGGTTAATGCTGTCATTGCAGGAGAGGGTCGCTATTGTATGAATTTGTGATGAGTGATTGAGTTCGCCCTGACCCAATATCCTCCTCCCCTACCCCATCTCCTTTGCCTTCTTTATGAGACAATGCATGAGGAAGACCCACACCAGGTACCAGCACCTTGAAATTGATCTTCTTAGCCTCAAGACCTACAAGGAGCATTTCTCTATAAGTTAATCAGTGTGTGGTATTCTGTTATATCAGTACAAAAAAGACTAAGCCACTGGGATGTTCAAAGGATGGCAGGTAGCCAGTGTGATGAGCACGGAGCATCAGAGGGCAGGGTTGTGGGAGGTAYGGGTCTTATGCCCGTTTCTTGACCACTAGAAGAGTGTCAGCTCTTGCTCTGAGTCTACGGAAGATGGAAAGGCATCTGGTTGGAGGAGACATAATTACGGTGTTTGGGATAAACCAGGGGAGCAGGAGAAATGAGAAGAGCGTTCAAAGCTCTTACAGCAACGCAGGGAGCAGATCATACCTACAGGAGGCAACAAAGGCAAGGGAGCCCACAGGGACCTGTGGGCGTGGCTAGGTGCTGTGTCTCCACATTCCCCTTGCCTAGGCATTGAAACAGCACGTCCCTGGAATGGAGAACTTCCATGAAGCGTCCTTTCCTCGCCTCTGCAGTGGGAGCAAGATTTTACCTCCAAAGCTGATTTAGCTCCTTTTCTGTCTCTATGAAAAATACTTAATGTAATTGAAGCATGAAGTTCAGAGGCCACAGTCTTTGGATTTCCAATCGATCAATTGGTTTGACTGTTTCTGAGCCTACAAGGCAGTAGTCTGTGGTAGCAGCATGCAGCTGTGCTGATTTTTTCCTGTGGTGAGGCCCAAAGCTTCCATAGAACAGGATAGGCTAAGGGCCCTCATCCCCTCCGAAGCACGCCCACCATGAGCTGCAGACCTCTGAGGGGGCAGTGCTTCTGGACACAGGCTCCGTCACCATCCAATAGTGCTGAGCTGGGGACCAGGCGGATAGCTCCCTGGCCTTCTATAACAGAGGGTTATCAAAGGAACCCAGTAATAAAATTTGCAAAAAGTACTTAACAGAGTAGCTACAATGTCTGGCTACAATGTGGACATATTAATAAATATGAGACAATTTTGAAAGCCTTACCTTTGGAGAGATGGGAGAGGGTAACATTTTGATCTTCAGTTTAGACACTAAAAATAAACAAAAAAGGTTCTGGGTTTGCGAGTCAGTTTTAACTTCTTTTGTGTTCTTTCTATTGGTGTTTGAAAATTCTCAATAATGAATCTGTGGGCCGGGGACAGGAATGAGAGGAGAAGCTCTCTCGGAATTTCAGTTTTCAGACAGCCGGCTTCAGATCCCGACTTTCTTCTGCTCTTTTGAATGCCCCTTTTCTCCGACTTTGGTGGCTGTGAGTGCCATCTTTGCCGCCTCCCCTCCTCCTCCTCTCTTTTTAGTTAAGTGTAAAGTGAGCTTTTGAAGTGGATATAAAGCAAGAACAACAACTTCCCTCTCCTAGTTAGGAGCCTCTTATTCCTTCAAAAGAACAAGCACGTCTGTTTAAGGCAGAGTCCCTTGAGCTGTAGCCATTCATCACGATAACTATATTTGATCTCTTTGAAGTCAAAAGATTCCACTGAGGAGATGGGGCTCTTTGTTGGAATTTACTGAATATCCAAAAAGGGGTTCTAAGGCTTCTTAAATGATCATACCAAAAGGGGAAATGATACCTGCGGTTGGGGACAGGGGAAAGGGCAGAAGTCACCGAGGAGGTTGACCACCAGACCTCATCTTAAAACCATCTCAAGAGCACTGATGCTGGAAGAAGCCCTAAGATGCACGTGCTCCTTGGACACAGAAAGGTCCTCCCAGTTGACATCCAGATGACATTCAGAGATTGCCTGCTGTACACCAGAGACTCCTGGAAAAACAAAACAAAACAAAACAAAAAACAAACAAAAACAAGCAAAAGGCAGCAAAGATGATTTGATTTCTGGTCCTCACCCAAAAAGCATCAAAATAAAATCTCATCCTGGTAAATCCCAGATTTCTGTATTTTATAAAACCCCTTACATTTTCTGGAAGTTTCTACTTCCAGCCGGAATCTGGAGTCACGCCAATGATGAAAGCTCAGAAACCCTAACAGAAGCCGGGCAGTGGTGGTGCACGCCTTTAATCCCAGCACTTGGGAGGCAGAGGCAGGCGGATTTCTGAGTTCGAGG
>BDUI01011162.1:35267-52088 GCA_002335545.1 Apodemus speciosus
TACATGCATACACATGCAGAAAGAGACCAGCTCCCTTGGAGCTAGAGTTACAAGTGGTTGTGAACCACCTGAGATGCAGGATGGGAAGCAAACCCTTGCAAGACCTCTGGAAGGGTTGAAAGGACTCTTAATCACCTAGCTCTGGCCCCTTTAGTAGGATCCTTTTCATCTGTGTCTTTAACTATGATGTCAGAAATCAGAACTGTAAATAGTATGCATCTGACAAGATCCTGGAAGGACGTGTGCAATAGTTAACTAAAATACTCTTTTTAATATCAGCCCACTTGTTATTTCTTATTCTGTCTTATACATAACAGATCACTCTGTCTCTGAATATATATATGTATATGATATATGTATATGTGTACATGTATGTGTATATATGAGACATGTGTGTATGATATATGTATACATGTATGTGTATGTRTGTTATATGTGCATATGTGTATATGTATGTAATGTATGTGTATATGTATATAATGTATGTGTATGTGTATATGTATGATACATATGTATATGTGAATGTGTATGTATACAATATATGTGTTTATGTATATGATATATATGTGTGTATGTGTGTGTTTGTGTGTTCACATGTTCATGTAGGGGGCATGTATACCTGCATATGCATGTAGAGCCTACAGGTCAGCCTCAGGCATGGTTCCTCAGGTGCTGTTCACCTTGTATTCTGACACACGGTCTCTCGTTGACCCGGAACTCACCAAGTAGATTACACTGAGTCTTTAGACGGCTAGACATGTGGAAAAATAGATGTATGARGACTAGTAGCAGCATGGACATGCTAGTAATAAATCATATTATTATGATTTTTGTGGGTGTTTTGAGGATAAAAACAGAGTGACTATTGAACAACAAAAATCAAATTCCATGTTAAAAAAAAAAAAAAGTCCTGGACTTTTCCCAAGTGAAGCTAGGAATGACAGCCAAGACCTTGATGTGTTCTGACTGGGAAGACTGAAGTCTTTAGAGTTTGGTGAGACAGCAGCAGCCAGAAGCAAGACTGCATGACAAACCCCTTGAGAGCAGATGTCAGGAGAGCTGAGCCTGCCTTCCCTCGGCTGGTGTCCATACACTGTGGCCCTCGGCGATGAGATTCCCAGGAGGAGCTTCAGAGCCTTGCCCATACATGTGCTTCACAAGGCCCACAGTCCGTGTTCTAGATCTGGTGCTCACGTGTGCGAGCAACCAGGAATACACTGCCAGCAAGGCAGCACAAAGGCACATCCTTGGGTCTTGACACTTCAGGTGACTGACTCGCCTGTGCCTCTGCCCCTGTCCTCTCCCCGGGTGACTTTCACATTGGAACACTGGGAATATTGGGAAGGAACTGATGATGATAAAGGGACAAAGGAGTAGTCAGCCTCCTGTTAGTCACAAGCCTTCCCTTTTTATGTCTGCCCCATTGTCTCTCTAATAGGGATATTGACATGTTAAGAAGAAGAGACAAATGCTTATTGAGTGCCTACTGATTGGGGTTAATACTAGTCTGATGACACTAAAAGGCCCAGGGATGCCCACCTGCAGCACTTCCCCTGGAGGTAGCCTGGGTGAGAGAGAGCTGTGATGAGAGACTGTCAGGGAATGGGAAATCAAAGAGCCTCTTGAGTATTATGTGAATTTTATCCTACACTTCATTGTGGAGCACACCTGCAAGCTGGACCAGCCTGTGGGGCTTAGAGAGGCCCAGAGGCGAGCCAGGAGTAGGAAAGGGAAGTCTCTCCCTCCTAAACACAAACTCGAATCTTATAGTCATGCCATAGAAAGGAGATTTCAAAGGATGGTGAGAARGGAATCTAAACCCACTCGACAGGAGAGGAATGAGCAAGCGTGCCCCTCTCCCTTCTCCAGAGAAATTGCCACACTCTAGTTTTCTTGGTTCCTTTTTGCTGCTGTCATAGAAATAAATCTCTGATGAAAACAACATGGGGGAAAAATAGGTATTCAAGCTCACAGTTCCAGGTTCCAGGGCACCAGACAGGAAGAAGCCAAGACACAGCACACCTGAAAGCAAAAAGAAACCCGTGCATCCATGATGCCTGCTTTGTCTTGCTTATGCCCCGGTGACTTTCTTCTATACTTCAGGGGATTGGCATGAAATGGTGCCAATCACATGCGGAGCGGGTCCGCCCACCTCAGTTAACTTCCAAGACAGTCGCTCAAAGCTTTGCCCCACGCCAGCCTTATCTAGAAGTTCCTTTTTGGGGCTCCCTTCTAGGATGTGTCAGGTTTACAAGCACAAAGCAGCACGCTGTCCTCTTCAGGTTGCTGGGGACAGCCTGGCTTCACAGTAGGTTGCTGGGGACAGCCTGGCCTCACACTAGTCTCTCACTTCTAAGCTGTTCCTTTCAGGAGGATCTCTCTCTGTTGCTTTGCAGTGAAGCGCTTCCCAGATGCCCGGAAACCGTGCAGATATGAAAGTTTCCCATTATCCTTTGCTCCTCAAAAAGTTAAGTGGGATTATGTCATTTTAATGTCTTAGCATTCTTTTTATGTGCTTGAGCTAATAAGTATAACATGTATGTAGAATTTTTGTGTGTCATAAGACCTGTTGCCACTGTGAAAGATTACAGAGCATAAAGTTTCACTTTAAGATGTGCACACGTGTGTGGATGCATATGTAATTCTATACATATAGATACTCTGAGGTGATTTAATGTTTTAAAAGAGTACCATGCCTATTCTCTTTTATAGTATATGTAAATTGATATATAATTATGCAACTGTTAAAAAAGTCTGGGATGAGTATACATGTTTTCTGCGTTTCAGACACAATTAAGTTTTATTAAAGTCCTCCTGGGCTCCAGAATTCCCAAGACTGCTACTGTTCACCTCCCCTGCCCCCATACACCTCGGACTCTTTTCTGCATACACGTCAGACTCTCCCCCATACACCTYGGAGCTCTTCTCCTTGTCCATTTAGAACTGTGCTAATTTTTGAGTTCACCCATTTCCAAAAGGCAAATCGAGGCTCACAGAGACATTTGCCTCCTTTCCTCCTGTGCTGGGCCCCGTGTGTCTTACCAAATAAACATTCCCTTTCCCATGAACTTTACTCAACCTTGTCCATCCAAGGACCTCCACCTTGCCTGTCTTGTTTTAGCTTACACCGTGTTTTCTGGGTGTCTCTATGGCTTCGTAATAAGGTCAATGTATTTCATGTATCAGACCTCAGAGACAATACCAGGTGTATGGTTGATGATTACTGGACAGCCTCTGTCAAATCATGTGGTTGACGAACCTGTTATTTCGCACACTGGGTCCACTGGGAAAGTTTCCCCAGCCATGTGTGCCGGCTCAGGAGAGAGCCTGGATATGCTGGCCCCCGTGGATCTTGATGCCTGCTCTCTCTCTCCAGGCCTGCTTTTGCCCTGGCTAATATAGAATGCCCCTGCCCCTCCCCCACCACCACTTTGAGACTCCTCTGCTCCACTCTTTTGTCTGCTTCTGCTAAATGTTCTGGGTCCATCCCTGGACTCGACAGTGAGTCTCCTGTCCAGTTTACATCACAGGATTCCTCCTCTTCCTTCTCTGCTCCTTTGGAAATTGTAACTGTTTGCTGTGCTCGGTTATACATGGTGACGGTGCTTTTTGCACAGACATTATATAGGTAAATGTCATGTGCTGTTTAAGCTTAGCCAGAAGCTGCTTCCGGAGGAAGGGTTTGATCCTCTTGCTTCAGACCTAAGTACATTTTTATTTCAAAGTGTCCTCCAAATTCCCTTTTCCTGGGTCAGGCTGGCCCCTGACTCTGTAACAAAACAGGCAGAAGTAAAAGCACTGTGCCTTTGAACATCTCAAAGGTGAGGTAGCTCCCTGTTGCAGGGTGCTTCTAGTGGGAATGTCTAAGAAGCTGGCCATGGGAGCCTGCATGCCTAAAAACCCCCAGTCGATGACTCCAGCGTCACAGTTTTAAAGGGGCTCGCTAGCTGACTTCCAGTAGATGTTGAAATCATCAGTTTGATGATGTTCTGCATGGTAGTTGCTGTTTAATCTCAATCTGCCACCTGCATCAATTCGAGACAAAAAGCAGGGCCAGTTCTGCAAAGACTGCCTTAGGTCAAAAAAGACTGCCTTGTGTGTTCTATGGGGTTTGTCTGAGAAGTATGAAAAGCTCATAGTCAGCACTATGTATCCAGGTAACAATAATTTATTAGATGACTTTACGTGTGTATACTTCGTATTCAACTCTCTGTTAATAAAATGGTAAATTTATTTATCTACTGCCTCAGTATTAAGAGAGGAAATAAAAGAAAAGGGATCCAGTAAGTAGAAAGAAAAGCTTGGTGTAGTGACATGCACCTTTAATCCCAGAATTTAGGAGGCAGAGGCAGGCAGATCTCTGTGAGCTCAAGGGCAGCCTGGTCTACAGAGTGAGTTCCAGGATAGTCAGAGTGACATGTCTTGGGAAAAAATATTGAAAAGATGTAAGAATGGAAATATTTTTAGTAAAGGCCCATTTGTGTATGAAGATGAGGCTCCCTGGGGGTTTTCCATAATGGGAGAGAAAATGGGACAACCAAAGCAAATAACAAAAGATACAAGTCCGTTATATGAGCCTGTAGAAGGCGAGACTTAGAGATGCTAAGCAAGATTTACTTAGAAGTATGTGGAATTTGTCTAGGCTTTCTCTAGACGTGACACAGTAGTCTATATACCAGATAATAGTACCAGGCTACTATGACTGATCTTGTAAGTTCCTTCACCAAGCCTGGTGAAGGAATGTACAAACTAATCTTCCCTCTCAGGAAGATTCCAACCACACCCAGCTAGAAGAGCTATGTGGAAAACCACTGTGTCCCCTTCGTCATCGATCTATACAAACGAAAGTTGGACGGGCGTGTGAGTGATGGTCATGTCATTTTGAAAAGTTCTTCCCTTTTTGTGAACCAGTGACAGTTTTCCACACCCACAGTAATTAGCATCCCAGAAGGAATGTCTAGATTCCAGCCTCAAGTCACCCCTGCAGACCCCTGACAAGGGCTGGCCATAATAGATACTGAATTCTTGCCGCACCACTGCAGTCGCTAATGACGGCTGGCCATAAGCGACSGACGTCACTCATACATTYCTTTATTCCCTCCTCACTACTCATTTCTAGCGAAAAACAAACAAGCAAACAAAACTAAAACAAATCTTCCCCTCAGCCCATCTTTTCCAATATAACCACAATGGCTTGTAAGCAGACATCAGGTTCCACGGTACAGAGATTCCCCCATAGTTCCTCCTGAACCATCTCAGAACAAAGAACTAAACAAAACTTAGCTGGAAAGGAAATAATTTGAGCAAGATGAGATAACTAATCAGTGTAGCCAGGAAGAATCAAAAGGTGACCTGCTGGGACGTTTGGTTTGTGAGGAAAACAGAAAGCGGATAAACATAAAATAATGAATTTTAAGGGGAGGAATAGCTGGATGTTCTATTTACACTTTCTAATAACAAAGGAATGAAGTGAAGTTGAAAAATACAAAGGCAGAAAAATGTAAACCAAATTATGAGTATTTTTTAACTTAGTAATTCATTTAGAAACATAGTAATGGAATAATTGCTACAGACACTTTGGAGGATGCAAGGAGACCGGGCATCTGTGTGAATAAGGATGCCTTTTGCAGAAAAATAATTAGAATAAAAATAATGAGCTCTAGGATGGCCTGAGGCTTTGGAGGGACACTGATCATGTAAACCAAAGAAATCGTGCCCACCTGACATAATATTGTCAGCCTGCTGGGCTGCTTGGCAACTATGAATCTTCTGGGGACTGTGGGAGGTTGGCCCCTGCTACCTTGGTGATTCTATCAGTGCCATTACACCCTCAAAGGCCACCAACGCTGGCCAGGGACCACTGCTGCACTCTTTATTCAGACATATTTCCTGTGTCTGGCTAGCTCTGAGCGCCCATATTTTTTCTCCTTTAATGAGGCTGATTTTTTTTTCTTATTTTGAGTGATCATTTCCAGTTTCACCCTTTCCAATCTTCCTCTAATAAATATTTCTTTTTGACTAGTCTGTGTATTTAAAAGAAGATCGGTGGAGCCAAGAATCTGTCGGTTAGGATATTATTATTTATGCAGAGGAGACATGGGAGAGTCCTAGTGACTGACATTTCCTCAGCATCCTCCTAGCTATTAAAAATGGGGCTGTTGTTGATTATATCTGCAAGCCTGGAGTCTGGGGAGGATGCTTCCTGGCGAGGATGAAACCTTTCACTTTAATTCTCTCCTTAGAGCCATTCATTATAAAGTCAGAGACACCAAAATGACTGTTGTCCACTCCCCACTCGGGGACAGTGTGTAGCTTCCTAGTACACCTGCCTTGAGGTCCACATCAAATCTTCCGCTCAGTTATCACTCAGTCTAAAGTCTAAGCATTAGTTATTGTTTCTTGTATTTATCCTGTGTTTCAGTCTGCTTTAAACACTGTAAGGAAACTCAGGAAAGCTTGCCAGTGTGTTTTCAAACCTGTGCTCCCTCATTGCTTGGAGACAAAGCTTGATTGAGTTACATGTGTGCTGTGTGTTTGCTGGAAGGGGCAGGGGGTTGACAGCAGGAGTAATAGAAGTAATACATCTCTATTATTTTCTTGTATTCCTCATAAAAAAATACTCCAGGAATAGGTGGTTTATGCCGTGATGTTCATGAGTTCAACAAACTAAATCTCAACCCTTCAAAGACGTTTGAAACAGTGCAAATTCCTCCAAACCCTCAAACAAAAGAGCAAAATCCTTAGCTAGATGTCCAAAGCTGTAASAGTAGCACTGCGCAATGCATTTCTGGGCACCGCCTCCCACTCCAGGTGCCCAAGAATCACTCCAGCTCTCGTGTGTGCACCAACACCCACTCAGCTCACCTGACAGAGCAACAGGCTGTGAACCTCTGCTACACTGAGTAACCATGGCAGGTTTAGAGGAATAATCAAGCTTGCTCTCTGGTTCTCTTGCATGACATGACCCTACCAGATTCTTGGGCCTCACTGTGAGGAACGGACAGAAACCAAGCCAGTTAAATAGGGCTTTCCACTTATTTAGGGAATTCTGATGCTTTAGCTCATTTGGAATTTTGAGCCTGCTAACAATGTTTGTTTTATAAACGTAGGCACTGAGAAAGAATGAGCCATGGGTTGTTTGGCTGTCGATGCTGAGGCTGCTGGCTCTTTGTCCAGTTCTCCAGGCATTATATTCTGCTACTTACATAACCAGAAGGGCTGTGTCTAGTGATAAACAGAAATGTCCTAAAGTGACGGCTACCAATGAGTCTGATAAATTACAGAAAATGTTCACAAATGCTTTCTAGATACAGATTTAATATTTACTCTTTTTTATTCTGTAACTAATTTTCCTATAAAAACATGTTTTTTTATGCTCCAAAATGCTTTCAGATTACATTCCTATTAAAAAGGGAAAAACGTGGGACTCCTGCTTAAAACCAGCAGTGTTCACATTGACTCTTTCTTCTCTTTTAATTTAAAAATTTGCATCTGTTTTGCAGAGCAATCTGGGCGAACAGCTTACAATAAGAAGAATCATAAGCCTGGTTTTAATTTACTTGTGTACATTTTCAAAATTACTGTGCCTGGAGTCTTACAAGACTGATGTTTTTAATAAGTAGAATGTCATGTTATCAGGATTTGTGGGGCCCGGCTATCATTTTTCAGATGTGTGTGTGTATGTGTGTGTGTGCATTGTGTATGTAAGTGTGTATTGGTGTGGTGTGGGTGTATGTGTGTGTTTTCTCTTTTGTGGTTCCTCTTTGTCTCTGAGCACTGTTCAGGCACTCTCCCTGCACTGTCACAGCTAGGTTTTTCCCGATGAAAGGGCACCGTAATTCTCTTCTATAGTTTTCTTCCTTGTGTCAGGACTCCAAGGCCCCGTCTGAAAACTAGTATGTTATTTTACTTAGGGATTGTTTATTTCGTTTGAGAGGTTTGTTTTAAAAGTTCTTCCTGTTTTTCTTACTGTGACTGATGTTTTTTTACACAGAGCATTATGAAGCAAACCTYAAGTGGTCAAAGGTACCCTGGCATTAAGAGTGTAACACTTTAAGAATGTAACACTTTAAGAATGTGCCCATGATTGTTGGGATTTCTCACAACCAAAGCAGTCATGGCCAATTCTCAAAGTTATAAGCATGGTTCCCAGTTCGTTTGCACAGTTCTTCGGTGTCTGACCCTTCTTAAAGTTGCTTTATTTGGACTTTTGATGATGCGGTAGAGCTCTCTAAGAATTACCTTCAGAAATAAGTTATCTACTGTTGACTGTGGGAAATAAAATTCTGTGATTTTGTAAATGTAGGTTATCTGATTCAAATAGGAGCTTTGCTCATTTTCATTCACAGACCTTCGGGAAGATGCTTTGGTTTTGTAATGATCAAGGAGAGCCCAGAGCTTTGCATGTGGCGTGGCAGGTTCACGCTCTGTCACTGAGCTACACTCCCCTCTATCCCCAAACTATAACTGCTAGTTTTAAAGAAAAGGGGTGGTTGTTCTTTTCCATGAGAGAACGTTACAGTGATTGACTATCTGTGCAGAATGAAGGAAGTTCACACCTTTATTCCTTCCACATTGTATGAAGGAGAAAGGCAGGAAGCCCACTGGGTGTCACTGTCTCAAGGAGGAAGCCCAGGAAGCCCACCGGGTGTCTTACAGCAGCGAGTACAGGGCCACGTTCACTTTTTCCTGACACCAGTCTCTGCCTGTGTTTATTTCCTCCCACCCCCTGCCCCATATGCCTCTTTTTCTTTTATTTTTCTCAAACTCTCCTGATTCAGTTGTGCATATCTGTATGGTATATGCACGTGTGTGTGCATGTCTGTNAGTAGCACTGCGCAATGCATTTCTGGGCACCGCCTCCCACTCCAGGTGCCCAAGAATCACTCCAGCTCTCGTGTGTGCACCAACACCCACTCAGCTCACCTGACAGAGCAACAGGCTGTGAACCTCTGCTACACTGAGTAACCATGGCAGGTTTAGAGGAATAATCAAGCTTGCTCTCTGGTTCTCTTGCATGACATGACCCTACCAGATTCTTGGGCCTCACTGTGAGGAACGGACAGAAACCAAGCCAGTTAAATAGGGCTTTCCACTTATTTAGGGAATTCTGATGCTTTAGCTCATTTGGAATTTTGAGCCTGCTAACAATGTTTGTTTTATAAACGTAGGCACTGAGAAAGAATGAGCCATGGGTTGTTTGGCTGTCGATGCTGAGGCTGCTGGCTCTTTGTCCAGTTCTCCAGGCATTATATTCTGCTACTTACATAACCAGAAGGGCTGTGTCTAGTGATAAACAGAAATGTCCTAAAGTGACGGCTACCAATGAGTCTGATAAATTACAGAAAATGTTCACAAATGCTTTCTAGATACAGATTTAATATTTACTCTTTTTTATTCTGTAACTAATTTTCCTATAAAAACATGTTTTTTTATGCTCCAAAATGCTTTCAGATTACATTCCTATTAAAAAGGGAAAAACGTGGGACTCCTGCTTAAAACCAGCAGTGTTCACATTGACTCTTTCTTCTCTTTTAATTTAAAAATTTGCATCTGTTTTGCAGAGCAATCTGGGCGAACAGCTTACAATAAGAAGAATCATAAGCCTGGTTTTAATTTACTTGTGTACATTTTCAAAATTACTGTGCCTGGAGTCTTACAAGACTGATGTTTTTAATAAGTAGAATGTCATGTTATCAGGATTTGTGGGGCCCGGCTATCATTTTTCAGATGTGTGTGTGTATGTGTGTGTGTGCATTGTGTATGTAAGTGTGTATTGGTGTGGTGTGGGTGTATGTGTGTGTTTTCTCTTTTGTGGTTCCTCTTTGTCTCTGAGCACTGTTCAGGCACTCTCCCTGCACTGTCACAGCTAGGTTTTTCCCGATGAAAGGGCACCGTAATTCTCTTCTATAGTTTTCTTCCTTGTGTCAGGACTCCAAGGCCCCGTCTGAAAACTAGTATGTTATTTTACTTAGGGATTGTTTATTTCGTTTGAGAGGTTTGTTTTAAAAGTTCTTCCTGTTTTTCTTACTGTGACTGATGTTTTTTTACACAGAGCATTATGAAGCAAACCTYAAGTGGTCAAAGGTACCCTGGCATTAAGAGTGTAACACTTTAAGAATGTAACACTTTAAGAATGTGCCCATGATTGTTGGGATTTCTCACAACCAAAGCAGTCATGGCCAATTCTCAAAGTTATAAGCATGGTTCCCAGTTCGTTTGCACAGTTCTTCGGTGTCTGACCCTTCTTAAAGTTGCTTTATTTGGACTTTTGATGATGCGGTAGAGCTCTCTAAGAATTACCTTCAGAAATAAGTTATCTACTGTTGACTGTGGGAAATAAAATTCTGTGATTTTGTAAATGTAGGTTATCTGATTCAAATAGGAGCTTTGCTCATTTTCATTCACAGACCTTCGGGAAGATGCTTTGGTTTTGTAATGATCAAGGAGAGCCCAGAGCTTTGCATGTGGCGTGGCAGGTTCACGCTCTGTCACTGAGCTACACTCCCCTCTATCCCCAAACTATAACTGCTAGTTTTAAAGAAAAGGGGTGGTTGTTCTTTTCCATGAGAGAACGTTACAGTGATTGACTATCTGTGCAGAATGAAGGAAGTTCACACCTTTATTCCTTCCACATTGTATGAAGGAGAAAGGCAGGAAGCCCACTGGGTGTCACTGTCTCAAGGAGGAAGCCCAGGAAGCCCACCGGGTGTCTTACAGCAGCGAGTACAGGGCCACGTTCACTTTTTCCTGACACCAGTCTCTGCCTGTGTTTATTTCCTCCCACCCCCTGCCCCATATGCCTCTTTTTCTTTTATTTTTCTCAAACTCTCCTGATTCAGTTGTGCATATCTGTATGGTATATGCACGTGTGTGTGCATGTCTGTMTGTGTGTGTGTAAGTGTTTATGTGTGTGCATGGGTGTGAGTATGTTCGAGGGTGTGGGTTTGTGTGTGTGCTTGTGTGTGGCGTATGCACCTGATTATGTGTGTGAGTATGTGGGTGTGTTCACGAGTGTGTGTATGCGTATATATGCATGAGTGTCTACTGATCATCTGATATTGATTACCTGCACACRGGCTCTGACTTTTAGTGAGCACTGTTTGCTCTTTTGGTGAACTTGCCACTGGATTTTGAGGGTTTGGCCCAGGCGTTGCTCTTTTTCTGTCTTCTTATTTGGTTTACTACTTAGGTAGGTCACCTAACTCTCTCTGTCTCTCTGTCTCTCTCTGTCTTTGTCTCTGTCTCTGTCTCTCTCTCTTTCTAAGGTTAGGTATTTCTAGCTAGATTTGAATTTTCTCCTACTCTCCCAAGTTAAATGTTGGAAGGTAAAGACACTTAATTCAACTTTGGGAGAACTGGGGGTTTTTAACCTAGCTCTGCCACTGATTAGCTGGGTAGGAAGACATTTTTTTCCTAGTAGCCTATCTATGACATAAAGAGCTTAGTCACCATTGATCCTTAAGATAAGCATGCTCACTTCCAAGCTTGACTATCAAGTTCTGTCCCTGGGACCCACCACGATGGAAGGAAAGTGCCAATTCCCACAAGTTGTCCTATGACCTCCAAACATGCATGTGTCCACAGAGAGAGACAGAGACAGAGACAGACAGACAGATAGACACACAGACAGACAAACTGACACACACACACAGAGAGAGAAAGAGAGAGAGAGAGAGAGAGAGAGAGAGAAATAATGAAGATGTAAAGTTATCTGTGCCTTGCTGTTTTTCTGTTGTGGGTCTTTTTGTACTGACTCAGATATCTTTCAATATTCTTTTTCCTTGCAAGAAGGTGGAGTAAGTGTTGGTGAATGCCAAATATTGTACTTTGTCTAGTACTTCACCCTTGGTCAGGCACCTGACCGTTGCCTCCTGTTTGGACCCTCATCACTCTGAAATGGATGCTGGCAGGCACTTTGACTACACCCATCTTATATGCAAGAAAACGAAGGGGCTGAAGTTAATGGATCGTTCAAGGAAAACCAACACATAGAAAAGAGTTAGAAATAACCCCCATGTGTTAGAAAAGAATTAGAAATGACACCCATGTTTGGGGATTGGAGAGGAGGGTCAGTGTTTAAGAGCACTGGCCATGCTCTCAGGGGACCTGGATTGAGTCCCTACACTCTTACGGCGGCTCACAACTTACTGTAACTCCTGCTCCAAGGGATCATGCACACAAATAACACATGGCACGCGCACACCCCCCACACACACACAGAGTAGGCAAAACATTCATGCACATGAAACAAATAAATCTTTAGAATTAGTATTTTTGTACACCTTAAGCTCCATGATTTATTTTTATGAACACACAGTTTTCTTATTTTTATCTCCCTTAGACTTAATTTCTAATTCTCAATCAATGTGACAGTACTAAAAGCTTTCTAATAAAATATTGTGTTACCTGCCTCTCCTGTCTGCTGGAGAAGACAGGTCTCACACATTTTATTCAATGTAGTATGATATCGTTACAACTAGATTTATCAGTTTTGGTCAGGTAAATGGGTTTACTACTACCATCTAGCTACTTCCCATTTAAAAGAATAGTCGTAATTTGGGAGCAAAAGCTGGTCAGTGTTTGTTATAGCTCTGTAGGCTCTGGTCATAGCTTGAGGCACTTTGCCAGGTTGACTTTTTTTTTTCTCGTTTATTGTTCATTTACTCAGTCCACTCTGGCCCCTCATTTTTTGTTTGTTGAGACAGAGTCATACGTAATCCAGACTGTTCTTGAACTAAATATATGACTTGAAGATGACCTTCAACCCCTGATTCTCCTGCCTCCCCTCCCAAGTGCTCTGATTAGGCATGCTCCAGCTTAGTTGTTTGTTTCTACATTTGTTACATTTTCCCCAACAACTCCAAGACCTGTAACATAACATGGAGTTAATATTCTTTCCCAACGTGTGACAAATTTCAATTAACGCTCATATCCATTATCTTCTTGGATACTCCCTTCCTGGTCCCTGACACCAGGCTGAGCTGTTTACATGTCATAATTGGGCATAATTGTCTGCCATGATGTATATTTATTCATAATTTTCTTATGAGCAGTCTTATCTTCATTTGTTGTGTTTCCTAAAGAAACACTGGGAAAGACATTTTTATGGCTGCTTGAAAACGAAAATGTTTTCATTCTCTAGTGATAGTTTGGTTGGGTATAGAAGTTTTGACCGAAAAGTTTTTTACTTGCATCTTGCTAGTTTTTGTTGTTGATGACTTTAATGGTATTCCTATTTTTTCCAGTTGACTGCTTTTGTCTTCCTTCCCCAATTTATGAGACTTGTTACTATTTTAGGCTAGGTCTTACATCAAGAGGCTTAGGTATTTTGAGGAACTAATATAGAATGTTTTTTCTGCTCTTACGAATGCAGTGGGTGAATGCTCTAATACAGCAACACTGCACATATGTGAATGCATTAATACAGCAACACTGCACGCATGTGACTGTGCTAATGCAGCAACACTGCATGTACGTGAATGCTCTGATGCAGCAACACTGCACGTACAYGAATGCACTAACATAGTAACACTACACRCATGTGACTGTGCTAACGCAGCAACACTGCACACACATGAAGGCTCTGCCTCTGTCCCATGCATGATCAACATTGCCTCCTTCAGTCCTCTTCCTGATAAAGTGGGAGCATACATCTGTGATCCTGGCCTTCAAGAGGCTGAAGCAGGAGGATTGCTGCAAGTTGGAAGCCAGACCAGACTACCAGGGCTATAGTGAGAACAGACCAGCTAGAGCTATAGAGCAGGAGCCCCCCTTAAAACAACAAAAACAACCCGGAAACTGGGATGGAGAGAGCTCAGTGGTAAGAGCCTTGGGGCTCTAGCAAAGGACCCAAATTCAGTTCACAGCACCCACACAGTGCCTCACAACTCAAGTTCCAGGGGATCCGACACCCTTTTTTTCTGCTTTCTTGGGCACCAGACACACATATGGTATATACACATGCTGGCAAAACACACATACATATAAAATAGAAATAAATAAACCTTTTAAAAAACACTGAAAAATTAAACAAAAAAATCAAAACAACATCCACACCAAAAAAATGGGGGGGGAGGGGGGAAGTAAACCTAAGAAGTATAGTTTTGCCCTTCTCCTAATTTGTAGGAGATTTCCCAGGCTTTATTTCCAAACACACTATTGCACTTAACCTTCTAGTTACTCGTTTTTATTTATGTTTGTTTTTGTGCTATCTACCCTGCTCCCCGACCCTGCGTGCCCCCCCATTCCAGTTCTTTGTTGCAAAATCTTTCCATTTCTACTTGACTTTATTTTCCACAATATCCTTCTCCCTCTCCCTGACACCTGGCTTCTCTATTTTATATGTCTTGTGAAACTTTACTGTCCCCGTTTCACAAAGAATTACAAACAGTGCATCAGGGGAGGGCTTGCTGCCTCAAAGACTTCCTTGAAGGATAAGGCAGAGGTTTGTCATCTGGTCAGGTGATTCCAGATGACAGTATCTTTTTGGCTCTGGAATCCTTACAGATCTGTATAATCATCTTTCAGTAGTCTGGTGGTGTTCTGGGACTAGTAAGAAAATGTGCTGTTCAGATGTAGACTTCCCCTATAATTTAACATTTTCAACTGTGTATCTAACATTTATTCCCCAAGAGATTGAACTTTTTTCTTTCTTTCTTTCTTTCTTTCTTTCTTTCTTTCTTTCTTTCTTTCTTTCTTTCTTTCTTTTCCCAACACAATAAGATCATTGTTTTTCACTGATAGTACCAATGCAAAGTTATAGGTATAGATTAAAATGAAAATTTAAAATGCAAACAACAGCAGCAGCAACAACAACAAAAGATTACAGCCGATGTTCCCACAGAAACAACCCTCAGATTACAGCTTCCACAGACCCAACTCCCTAGCCTGGTTTCTGGAGACTATTAAGGAGTCTCCAGATACAGGTCCCCTGACATTACTGATGCCCTTGTCACTCCAAAGAATGCTTGCTCCGGCTCAGAGCTGTCAACATGTTTCTAAGAATTTCTTTTCTTTTCTTTTCTTTTCTTTTCTTTTCTTTTCTTTTCTTTTCTTTTCTTTTCCTTCTTTCTTCCTTCCTTCCTTCCATCTTTCTTTCTTTCTTTTTCTTCTATTGGATTATATTCTTTATTTACATTCCAAATGTTATCCCCTTTTCCAGTTTCTCTCATCCCGGGTAGCCCCTATCCCATCTTCCCTCCCCCTACTTCTATGAGGGTGTTTCTCCACCCACCCTTTCCCAACTCCCTGCCCTTGATTCCCCTACAATGGGAAGGGATTTCCTATCAAGCCTTCATAGGACCAAGAACCTCTCCTCCCATTAATGCCTGACAAGGCAATCCTCTGCTACATATGCAGCTAGAGCCATGTGGTATGTACCCCTTGGTTGTGTCTTTCCCTACTTAGGGCGAGGGTGGAGGTGGGGGTGGGGCTAAGACTTGTGGGAACAAGACCTATGATGGGGGGGGGGGATGAGACTCGATGGAGTCACGTGATGAATCCAGCCTCAAGGTGTAGATCTGAGTTTATTGCCCAGCCCACAAGCTTATATACAGTGCTTGAGCCAATCCTAAGACCCTAAATCCTCGTTGTATCTTGCCACATGGTGCCCCAAAGACAGCCCTGCCTGATGAGATAACTCAGAGGAGTCAGGGGAGTATCCTCACCTGTTTTTTTTGCTGTGTTAAAGGTGTGCCTGGAGTCATCTGAGATCTAATGCCAAGTTCTGCAGATCAGGACTCTTTGAGGARTTGCAGGAGCCCGTGGTGCCTCCATCCCACGTTTTTCTTCCCAAGGTTGACCTCCACATGAGCAAAGAGTCAGTTCTTTGCCCTCACCAATTCCTCCACACCCCTCCCCCCATTTTCATCCTAGAACCCAAACTCTGCCTACTGTGGTAATTGCTTCCTTATATGGAAGCTGTCCTAGGCCCTTTAGACTCCTTTCTAGTTGTTCATCTTTGCAGACAAGTACATTGCTTCCCTCATTGATATTTCTAAATGCATGGACACCTCTGATTGTTAATGGAATCTTTCCTCATTTTCTTTGTCACTGTGAGCTGACACTTCTAAACTCCAAAATGGAGCAAATGTGCATCCGATTACAGGAGTAAAACGTTTTCTGCCCATGTTGATGAGGTTTGCAGAGGGAGTAGTTATCCGYGCCGTATTTATGTGAGTCAGGGTTTTACTATGTAGGACAGGCTGGTCTTGAACTAGAGATGTCCCATTTCTGCCTTCCCAGTGTTGGACTTACAGACCTGCACTATTATTCCCAGATAGATGGATGTACTTGATACTTGATTCATGTTGCTTAAGAGGAGTCATAGTCTGTGTCTTTTTGTTGTTGTTTTATTTTCCGAGACAGACAGGGTTTCTCTGTGTAGCCCTGGCTGTCCTGGAACTCACTCTCTAGACCAGGCTGGCCTCAAATTCAGAAATCCACTTGCTTCTGCCTCCCAAGTGCTGGGATTTACAGGCATGCGCCACCACTGACCAGCAATCTGAGCTTTTTTTTTTTTTTTTTTTTTTTTAATAATTAAATTTCACAAAAGACAAATTTCTACAACTAAGTCTTGGCAAGTTATTATTTGGGGGAGAAGGTAAGGTGTAAATGTTTAGAAAGAAAAGTTTAAGAATGCTCATTTTATTTTCAATTAAAATTTATATTAGCCCAGCATAGTGAATTTAAAAATCTTTGGATTTATTTCTCTGGATTTACTTATAACAATATGCTTGAAATGTGTTAAGTAGAAAGATTGGCAGAAGGAGGAGTGGTGTGTGTGTTTGCAAGCGTGTCAGCAAGAGAGAGAGAGAGAGA
>BDUI01011162.1:53491-64755 GCA_002335545.1 Apodemus speciosus
TTGCAGGAGCCCGTGGTGCCTCCATCCCACGTTTTTCTTCCCAAGGTTGACCTCCACATGAGCAAAGAGTCAGTTCTTTGCCCTCACCAATTCCTCCACACCCCTCCCCCCATTTTCATCCTAGAACCCAAACTCTGCCTACTGTGGTAATTGCTTCCTTATATGGAAGCTGTCCTAGGCCCTTTAGACTCCTTTCTAGTTGTTCATCTTTGCAGACAAGTACATTGCTTCCCTCATTGATATTTCTAAATGCATGGACACCTCTGATTGTTAATGGAATCTTTCCTCATTTTCTTTGTCACTGTGAGCTGACACTTCTAAACTCCAAAATGGAGCAAATGTGCATCCGATTACAGGAGTAAAACGTTTTCTGCCCATGTTGATGAGGTTTGCAGAGGGAGTAGTTATCCGYGCCGTATTTATGTGAGTCAGGGTTTTACTATGTAGGACAGGCTGGTCTTGAACTAGAGATGTCCCATTTCTGCCTTCCCAGTGTTGGACTTACAGACCTGCACTATTATTCCCAGATAGATGGATGTACTTGATACTTGATTCATGTTGCTTAAGAGGAGTCATAGTCTGTGTCTTTTTGTTGTTGTTTTATTTTCCGAGACAGACAGGGTTTCTCTGTGTAGCCCTGGCTGTCCTGGAACTCACTCTCTAGACCAGGCTGGCCTCAAATTCAGAAATCCACTTGCTTCTGCCTCCCAAGTGCTGGGATTTACAGGCATGCGCCACCACTGACCAGCAATCTGAGCTTTTTTTTTTTTTTTTTTTTTTTTAATAATTAAATTTCACAAAAGACAAATTTCTACAACTAAGTCTTGGCAAGTTATTATTTGGGGGAGAAGGTAAGGTGTAAATGTTTAGAAAGAAAAGTTTAAGAATGCTCATTTTATTTTCAATTAAAATTTATATTAGCCCAGCATAGTGAATTTAAAAATCTTTGGATTTATTTCTCTGGATTTACTTATAACAATATGCTTGAAATGTGTTAAGTAGAAAGATTGGCAGAAGGAGGAGTGGTGTGTGTGTTTGCAAGCGTGTCAGCAAGAGAGAGAGAGAGAGAGATGGAAGAAAAGAACGGGTCCAAGAGGAAGCAGAATGTTAGCTTTTGGTTGGGAGGGTGTGATGTTTCAGATTATAACCTTACCCACATCTTTCATATCACTGATATTTGTTAGTGAATATTTAAATCTGACTTTTTCTGTATTCCCCAGTCTCAGATTATGGTCTTAAGGATGCTGCCCTGCTAGCTTGGTCCTGCGATGGTGTTTCCAGCTCTTGAGACTGAGCTGTCTGCTGCCTTCTTTATTTCTGGCCGCTTTCAGAGGTCTCCTGTGAGTCAATGGTGAACAGCAGCCCGAGCAGAGCTCAATCTTCAGTCAAGCAGTTCTGCCTTCTTTAGTCTGAATAGGAGCTTTTGCTTTTAGAGTCACAAAATTCAGTATCAGCAGATTTATCTTCCCCTGTTCTTTAAAAAGTATCATTTAAATGTCCTTTGAGAATGTTGGCAGTGAGAACTCTTAGGGTTTTGTCTATCATATTACAATATTTTTAAGCAGTATAGTTAGAAGTGAAGTACCATGTCCCAAATATCCACGGGCCCTGGTATTGGTTAATTGTTGAGAGATCAAATGCACTTAGGTTTCCTCTTGTAGAAATTGTAATCACTAACTCTAAACAATTTAATTTTACTTCAGTGAAACTGACTTTTGCCCTCTTCCCTCTTCGGGGGTTATTTTTTACCCTCCCGCCAGAGTGTCGGCTGCTGTCACCAGTCCTGTGAATCACTTTGGCGTTGTTTAGCCTGCTAGGATGTGACAACCTGGGAGCGTAAACATTTTTTTTTTTTTTTTTTTTTTTTTTTTTTTGATCATAGAAGACACTGAAACATCAGCCAAGATGCTACACGGGCTTTGTCTCTGTCATTTAAGTTTTCTCTGTTTCTGTCTGCAGATTATATGACACACATGTGTATCTGGAGCTTACAAATTTGTGAGCCCAACACAAGATAGACCTCTTCGGAGGTAGACATTACCTCTATTCATTTTGCTTTCGGTACCTTGAACTCATCGTAGTTGCTCATAAGACGTCAACACAGAGTTGGAAGGAGAAATGGGATATAGGGAAAGCAGAAATTCTGTGTGATCCTTTGCGAATACTTTTATATGAATTTAATGTATTCAAGTCTATTTGAAGGGTAATATTGAGAGGAGGCCTTTGGGGCTGCATGTTCATGGTACCGTGAATGATTACAGTGGTCAGATTGCAAAAGATATGTGTTTTTAATGGGCAAATCCTTTGCTCAAATACAGGCTACAGTCGGTGTGTGGCTGAGCTGTGATCTCTCTTGTTAGCGAGACAGACTCCAGTGTACCCTTTGAATTATCTTTATTTAATAGAGGCATTACGGATTGGCCACTTTCCACAAGTCTGAAAGTGACACTACGTTAGACGTGAGAAAGATGTGGCTGACTTTAAACTGCAGCTGGTAGGAAGAGAAGAAAGGAAAAGCCAAGGAGATGGTCCACCAACAGTGGATCCTAAAGAGTTTGGATTTTCCTTTTCTTTTTGTCACTGGAATTAAAAGGACTGGCCTCTAACAAGATTCTCTTAACTCTGTCCTCTTCTTCTTTCTGAAGAACATCGGAATGTGGAAGRGGAGTGAAAGTAAGGAGSGAGCCAAAGTTCAGGCTTGATGGGGGCAAGGCTCGCACTACCGTGCCCCGGAAATGGATTTGMTTTTTGTACTAGTGAGAATCAGTTGCCTTTCTTCTCCCCCCCCCCCCCCCCCCCMCCYTTKTTTTCCTCTTAAGTCACTGCTGAGGTATTTGCAAACCAAGCCAGCACTTTTGTTTTATTCACCAAAGGAGAACAAAGCAGCTGCAAATAGAGTGGGTTGTTAACCACTGGAAAGGAACCCAAGTTAGAGGACTTGATCCGTTTCTGCCACCAACACGCATCTCAGCCTTTCTCATGCTCTTCCCTCATCTGCGAAATGGGGTTAATAGAGGATTTTCTCTATGAAATGGGATGATGGAGATTAAAAGAGATGACGTGGGTACGTTATTCCCAAAATAAACTCGAAGTGAATCTTAACAATAATATTATGACTGTGGTTACAACCAAAACTTTTCTGCTCCAGCTGTCAGAAATGTCTGGTGAGTTTCACATTCTGGTTCGCACCGCCTGCTCCTTGGTGGAGCTCCAGCAACACTCGAGGGTGCTTGTCTGCAATTTGCGTGCCGCTTCCTCTCAAGGGTTCGGCTAAAAGGCCCGTATAGAGAAAGCACAAAAGTAGAAGACAAGCCTCAGCTTGTGCAATTAAATCTTGGAAAGTCATTTCAAGGAAGAAATAGATGCCGCTGAAAACGGGAAAGGGCCCTTTCTGGAAATCACTTCTGCTTTTCTCAAGAAAAGAAAAAAGAAAAAAAAAAGCCCCGATGTCGCAATATTTTTCAATACAGAACAGTGTCCTAGACGAAGGAGGAAACATAGACAAGAGAAAAGAAGATTTGGTGGGGTTCCGAGGAAGCGTCGGGGTAGGGGGTGGCGCTGGGGACAGTTCTTTGTTGGGCTTGGGGAGCCCCGATTCCACGATAAAGAGCAGCCCTCGGCTGAGGTCGCCCCACGGGAGCAGCTTCGCGCCCCTTGAAGCCCCTCACCCCACTTCACCCTGTCCCTGCACCCCACACGTGGCCAGACCGCGGTGCCTTTAAGACTTTGCTGGCTGCACATGCTCAGCTCTTTGTGTGTAGTTGGGAGTTTTTAAGAAAAAAAAAAAGAAGAAACGTGCAGAAGACCGGGGGAGCGCTGGGGCGGGCGCCTCACTTTCGCAGCCGCGGCCGGAGGAGTGCAAAGTTGCTTCCCCGCCGAGACCCCGAGGCCAGAGTGGGTTTCTCCTCCGTGGGCTCCGCGGCGCGGGCCACACCTGAGGACACACTCCCAGCGGTGCCCGCCGGTCGGGTGGGCGCGCGGGGGAGTCCCGGGTCCCCGTCAGGGGCCGGGCGAGACCACCGCGCCCGGACCGAGGGGGGATGGCCACGAGCGCGCGGGCGTGCGAGGCTGCGGGGACGTCCCTCCGCAGCGTGGACTGCGGCCGCTGCCACGGCGACTGTGTCTGGAGGGCGGAGGGAGGCCCGCTGCTGCGGAGCCTCGGGCTGGCCCGAGGGCGGCGGTGTACCTACGGCTGCCCTCCCCTCCTCGCTTGCTCCTGTTGGACGCGCCCATCTGGGGGGGGGGCTCCCGCACGGCCCCGCCCTCCCGGGCGAGCCTGGGCATTCGGCGCGGGCCGCGGGCGAGGCGGGGCCGTGCGGGTCCCCTCCCCCTCCCCGCCCGGTCCCCTCCCCCTCGGGTCCCCTCCGGAGCGCGGGGCGCCGCTGGCTCTTCGCTCTGCTCCTGGAGCTACCGTGGCTGCTGGGATCGGCTCGCGGAGTACAAGGTCAGGGGAGCGGGCGGCGATGCCCGAGCGTGACTGGAGGCAGCCGACCGGAGGCCGCCGCGCCTGGGATCCGCCGCTCGGGACCGGACTGTGGGACGAGGGTCGGCGCCGTTGAGGAGCCGAGGAACGGCAGCGGCGGCGGCGAGGTCCTCTGCGGCCGGGATCCCCGCTCAGCAGCATCCCTGTGCGCACCCGCGAGCGCAGCCCCGCCGGGCCGGGACGCCGGGGAAGATGGAGCCGGGGGTCCGGGCCCGCTCTGGTGCCCCGCAGCCGGCCTCCCCGGTGCTGTGGAGGGCTCGGCCGGCGGGCGGCGGGGGCGCCTCCTCCTGGCTGCTGCTGGACGGGAATAGCTGGCTGCTGTGCTATGGCTTCCTCTACCTGGCGCTCTATGCTCAGGTGTCCCAGTCCAAGCCCTGCGAGAGGACTGGCTCCTGCTTCTCGGGTCGCTGTGTCAACTCCACCTGCCTGTGCGACCCGGGCTGGGTGGGGGACCAGTGCCAGCACTGCCAGGGCAGGTTCAAGTAAGTGTCACCGTGGGACCCCCAAGTCTCAGCCCTGCCCCGCCAGCATAGCTCCCTGCCCTGCTCTGGCCTCGGGGTACCCAGGTCTCTGAGCTCAGAGCGCCCGGGAGGGGGTTCCGCGCTGCGCCCCTCCAGCCTCCGGCTGCCCCGGGGAGCTCCAGCCGGCGCCCAGCCCGGGCTGACTCGGTGCTTTCCGCACGTCCTCAGCGGCTTGTCATCCTCTGCGCAGAAAGAATGTTCTCACTCCAGTTCGTGCCAAACTCCACCAATTAGGACAGTATCTGTTTCCATCAGAAACGGAGGAAATAACTCATGAAAAATCCATGAACATTGTGAGAAGTCAGAGGCGTCAGGGTTTAAAGTTGTGGCCCAGCTTCTTCCCTGTGCTGTTCTCTCTAGTCATAGAGCACACCTCAGTGTAGAATCGTCGAGTGTGGTAAATAGGGTTTACAATCGGCAAACTACGGTCTGTACCTTTTTAGAAGTTTCTAGGTCGGTCCTCTCATCTATTCCCCAGAAGTCTATAACTTACTGGGCTTGTACATCTTCTATTCAGAATCTACAGAGAGAAATCCAGGCAGCAATTTAAGTTAACTCGATCAAGGTTACGCAGAAAATGCTGAGTTGTGATTCCAAACCAGCCAGCTTCACTCCAGAATATCCATTTAGAGGTGTTGAGTTTGWCCGGATAGTCATGGCATTGTGTGACTTTTGACAGGTGTATGGGGACAGCAGTCTGGTTTTTCTGAAAGGAAGGTGCTAAGGAGCTTGCTTCTTTGGGGAAGAGACACATCTCCCTATTGGCTGATGCTTATTCGATTTCTGCCCCTATAAAAAGAAGTGAGGTTGCCGTTGGTAAGGCGGAGAAGTGGGTTTCTCTGACAAACTACAGGAAAGCAGACATTAAGAAAGCTCGTCCTAGATATTTAACACGAAGTTTATGGCGGATTGTGGTTGTGAAATAATACTATGTAGATAGCTAGTATTTGTTGTGGAGATGAAAGCAGAATCTGGGTAAAGTATCTCTGGCTTTGAGCCAAAGGTAAGAATATGGCTGACATTATTAACACATTTCAGGGTGGTTTCCTTGGAGTTTCAATCGCAGCATCTTTCCCACATTTTTACTGTGGCTGGCTAGAGCAATACCCCGTATTCCGTGTAAAAATGTTTGTTTTAAAAGACACTTTGAAAATTTAGGTTGATTTTAATCTTTAGTTTTTGGTTTTGGAGGGAAATCTTAGGTGAAATTTCATAAAATTGGCTTGGAGCAGTGAGTATTTCCAAAATTCGAAGTTTTAGAAATTAATACATAAGTTTTACAGATGCCTTTAAAGTAATTTAAGTGAGGTACCAATTWAGAGTTTAAAAATGTTTTACAGTGAGAAAGAGAGATCTGATTAAATTATGCCTCATGAGTAGCATTATTTCCTCTGGCTGTGGTCGTGTCAGCCAACCCTTTTACCTATTAAGAGAATATCTTGTATACACATACACATACACATACATGTGCTGGGAGCTACACTCACTTTTCACAGTTTTCTACAGAGTAGGATTGTTAGAATCCTTTGTAACATTTTTGGCGGTCAGTTAGCGCCATTTATCTGAAGAGGCTGTGCAGTGCCACAGTCTGAGACCTTCGATCCACTCCTATGTTTTGTTACAGTACAGACGCTTGTTAACAGCTCGATCCGCACTCTGTGACTTCTCTTAGATGCTGTCCCAGTTAGTAAGNCCGGATAGTCATGGCATTGTGTGACTTTTGACAGGTGTATGGGGACAGCAGTCTGGTTTTTCTGAAAGGAAGGTGCTAAGGAGCTTGCTTCTTTGGGGAAGAGACACATCTCCCTATTGGCTGATGCTTATTCGATTTCTGCCCCTATAAAAAGAAGTGAGGTTGCCGTTGGTAAGGCGGAGAAGTGGGTTTCTCTGACAAACTACAGGAAAGCAGACATTAAGAAAGCTCGTCCTAGATATTTAACACGAAGTTTATGGCGGATTGTGGTTGTGAAATAATACTATGTAGATAGCTAGTATTTGTTGTGGAGATGAAAGCAGAATCTGGGTAAAGTATCTCTGGCTTTGAGCCAAAGGTAAGAATATGGCTGACATTATTAACACATTTCAGGGTGGTTTCCTTGGAGTTTCAATCGCAGCATCTTTCCCACATTTTTACTGTGGCTGGCTAGAGCAATACCCCGTATTCCGTGTAAAAATGTTTGTTTTAAAAGACACTTTGAAAATTTAGGTTGATTTTAATCTTTAGTTTTTGGTTTTGGAGGGAAATCTTAGGTGAAATTTCATAAAATTGGCTTGGAGCAGTGAGTATTTCCAAAATTCGAAGTTTTAGAAATTAATACATAAGTTTTACAGATGCCTTTAAAGTAATTTAAGTGAGGTACCAATTWAGAGTTTAAAAATGTTTTACAGTGAGAAAGAGAGATCTGATTAAATTATGCCTCATGAGTAGCATTATTTCCTCTGGCTGTGGTCGTGTCAGCCAACCCTTTTACCTATTAAGAGAATATCTTGTATACACATACACATACACATACATGTGCTGGGAGCTACACTCACTTTTCACAGTTTTCTACAGAGTAGGATTGTTAGAATCCTTTGTAACATTTTTGGCGGTCAGTTAGCGCCATTTATCTGAAGAGGCTGTGCAGTGCCACAGTCTGAGACCTTCGATCCACTCCTATGTTTTGTTACAGTACAGACGCTTGTTAACAGCTCGATCCGCACTCTGTGACTTCTCTTAGATGCTGTCCCAGTTAGTAAGWGAAATCACCCAGACCARGTTAAAGGTAGACCAAGTAACACTGAAAGATGTTCATGAACTAGATTCATTGTTAACAGAAGGAGAGTAGATACACTTAAATGAGGTTAAGTCCTGAACTTATTGAATATTCATCCTTGAGAAGCTGTTATTATGATTCAAGCGTGGCTTAATTTTTCTATGAAATACAAGTTATTAGTCTGTGGTTTCTCAGGCATACTTTTAGGGGCAAAGAAATGTATTTGATGTTAAAGACTGCGGACATTTAGAGGTACAGAACCATTCTTGGTAAAGTACATTGTGAGCTATGAACAGTTTATTTGAAGATGTGTTTTCATGGGAAAGGAACCGAACTTGACAATTATAGCTCAAGTCTTTACTAGGCTGAACGATAGCAGCCTTATACATAGCCGTGAAAAGTGATTGATTAATCTTAGTAAGCAGGTGTCAAAATTAATTGGTATGTTACCTTAGTCTTTTTCTATTATAGATGTTGCAGCTAGGGAGTGAAGCATTCTTCAAATGCCTTTTTTGCATCTGAAGATTGACATTGGGGTAGAAATGTAGGAGCAAACTATCAGAAATGATACTCCAGATCTCGTGGCATTCATTGTAGCCTTTTGTTTCCATTTGAAAAGAATAAACCCTTCAAAATTGTAAGACATTTCTGACAAAAGCAAAACAAAATGACCACCCGTTTTCATTAATGCCAGACTAAAGGTTTTAGGAGTGAGACTCAGAAAGCACCTCACCAGTTTGAAATAGAATCAAGACCTTACTTGAAATTATATTTCAGTAGCATTGCATAATGTTAGGCTGAAAAGCATTCTAATGTAATCTACGAATAATAGTATAGATGACAAATGATATTTTTGTTAGAAGCTGGTTAAATTATTTTTGTAGTGCACTTGAAAGATTTATTTATAAGAATTGGCATTTTGTATTGACACTTAGACTTTTTTTTGCTACTGTAGCTTTGATACTCATCACTAATCTCTATAAGTCTGAGGCTGGAAATTATGTTACTGTATATGAATTATTTGTAAATATAGAATTATAAGCATTCATGTATGTGGTACTTTAAAAATCATTAACTTTATTCTATACATAATTTTTAGACCTTCAGGGAAATCAAATTTGGATTCTGAATAGCACATATTTATGATGGAATTATATTTTGAATAACTGCAATAATAGCATATACTGTGAAGTAGTGGAATGTTTTCTATCAACAAAAGAGGTAGGATTAGAATTTGTAATTATTTTTTCTAAGCTACTTTTTTATTTTGAGACAAGGTCTCTMTACACCACTGTTTGTACTACTCACTCTGTAGACCAGGCTGACTTTGAATACGCAGAGATCCTCCTGCCTCAGCCACCATGCCAGGTGTAAGCTACTCTCTAAGTGATATATTTATATCGAATCTTTATTGTTAATGACAGGAAACCTTTGAGTAATGTGAAAAAGCGAATGTTCTCTGTCTACATGTCTTCATCTTCTAAGTAAAATTATAATAGATAATTTATATYATCATTTGTATTATTAAAATATGTAATCCCCTAGTAGGGATTTAAAATAATTTAAATGGACTGCTCAGTCTAAACTGTGAAGTAGGTATCTTCCTTTTGTTTCCATTATTTGGCTTCTTAAGCCAATCAGATCACTCTGCTGGTTCTCTCAGCATCTGGCAAATTCATTTGGCCTCGGGGTACTCGACACAGTCCTTACTTCTTTGCTACTTAGTCATCTTTGCTCAGGTAATTAATGATGAGCTGTCTGAAGGAGGCTTTTCTGACTTCCCACTCAGTCCTGCACCTTCTTACCTACTGCCGTAGTGCAGCTTTTCCGACTTCAACTTTTAAGCAAAGTACTAGTTATTTTTTCTTTAAATTGACACACAAGAAACTACAGTTTCATCTTATTAATTTTTTTCCTGTGGTTCAACACATGCTCTGAAAGTGCTATGCTGAATTGCAGTTTAAAATTTATTTTTTGAAATATGTGGTGTGTGTGCACATGTATGTATGTATGTATGCATATATGTGCATGTATGTGTGGATATTTGCGTACATGTATATATGCATGTGCATGTATGTGTACTTTGTGTGTAGTGTATATGTGTGTATGTGCATGTGCATGTGTGTATGTGGTATGTGTGTGCGTGTGTGTGGTRTGTGTGTGCACACATGTGTGAGACGAGCAGTGTAGAAGAGGGCCCTGGAGTCCTGGGAACTAGAGTTTACAGGCAGTTGTGAGCTAGCTAACATTCAAGATACTGGGAACTGAACTCAGTTCCTTTACAAGAGCAGTATGTGTTTGTAAACTTTGATCTGTTTCTGWAGCCCCTGAGCTATAATTTGTCATGTACGATTTATTTATTTAACGTTTAGAATTTGGGAAGTTTTGTCTTATGTCTGTATCTATGAAATGATGACAGTAATAATGACCATGAAAAGAGAAATCTTACTGAAAAGTTTCTAATGCCTCCCTTTCTCTCCTGTTGCCTTTCCTTGACTCTCAGAAACTGCTGATCTTTGTTCTTGCAGTACAGATTTTTTGGTGTTTTCTAGAGTTATTTTTTGTAAACGGGATCATTTGTTACATTTTTTTGTAAATGGAATAATCCGTTACATTTTTCTTTAAACGGCTTTTCACTATGTGTCATTTTGAGGTTGGTTCTGTTTCTTTTACTTTTGAACAGTTTCTGATTTGTGGACACACCCGTTTTGCTCTTCCTTTTGCCCTCTGATGGGATATCCTGGGTTGTTTCCAGTCTTTGATTATTCTGTATAAAGTGCATGAACTCCCTGTAGAAGTCTTTGTGTGGACATAGACTTTCATTTCTCCAGGAGAAATACCAAATAGTGCAATGTCTGGATCTTATGGTAAATACAYGATTAATTGTTTTAACAAGATTTATTTTATGTATATGAGTACATTGTAGCTGTCTTCACACCAGGGCATCAGATCCCATTACAGATGGTTGTGAGGCACCATGTGGTTCCTGGGAATTGAACTCAGGACCTCTAGAAGAGCAGTCAGTGCTTTTAACCGCTGAGTCATCTCTCCAGCCCCTAATTTAATTTCTTATTTTTCAATGTATCTCTATGTGTGAGCATGTGAGTATGTGCATGAGTGTATATATGTGTGTGTATGTGACTGTGTGCATGTGAGTGTATACATGTGAGTGTATACATGTGAGTGTACATGTGAGTATACATGTGAATGTGTACATATGAGTGTATATATATGAGTGTATACAACTGAATGCTTGTGAGTGTGTGCATGTGAGTATCTGYATGTGAATGTATACAAGTGAGTGTGTGCATGTGAGTGTGTGCAATGTGAGTGTGTGCACATGAGTGTATACATGTGAATGTGTGCATGTGAGTGTGCATGTGAGTGTATACATGTGAAYGTGTGCATGTGAGTGTGTAATGCCCATGGAAGGAAGAGGCATTTCCCCTGGAGCTGGAGTCGCAGGCAGATTTGAGCTGCCCATCATTGCTGAGAAGTGAACTC